>VDFB02069491.1:0-114161 GCA_007258455.2 Sequoia sempervirens
GTTAAATTATTCCACATGCATACCGACTTTGTAAGACAATTAAAGTCTTGTTAGCTTACTCCACATGTATAGAAAACAAGGCTGCGTTGCAGCGAAGTTCCTGCCAAATTCTGGCAGGACTATTTTGTTCTTATGAAAGCCAACTTACAATGATTGAAAATTTTATTATGACTTCTGTCCTCAGAATAAACCATCATGATTGAAAGGTGAGTTAATAAAGCCTATCAGTCAATTACCATTGCCAGCCCTGTCATGACCACAATGACCTTCTATTCTCTGAGGCATAATATTGTATATATGATACCAAATAATTGCAGGCATATGTAGAAGCAACATGTAAGATGTTCTTCCTAATTAAGCTCATCTAAATGATTTCTCAAATTCCTCTAGAATCTGCCCTTTAGTTTCAGCCTTCAGGCACAAAATGTACCACAAAGATTGAAATGAAAAAGCATATCATGGCATAAAACAAGAATGTTCCTGCAGTAAGATACAAACTCCTCAGACAATTAGCTATTGAAAGGAAGAGTGTAAATCTAGGTTGGACATATAAATGACTGCAACCAAACTTCCTGTAGGGCTCCACTGTAGAAGTAAATTGATGAGTATTATTGGTGTTAGATAAGAATTAACAGTCGTAAATGTGTTCTCGACCATTGAAGGATAGTTTGTTAGAGCAGGGTTTTCGCTCCATACAATATGCAAATTTAATTCATTTCTTTTAGGGGAATCTACTAACTAGCAGAGTAAATATTGAGGAGTGTAGGTGAGAAAATCAAATCAATTGTGCTGACCTGTTGAGCAGTGGTGAATATTGAATGTGTAGCACTGTTTGTTCACAATTATTTTACCATAGTGCATATCAAATTTTCATCTAGATGTGTCACACCCAATTTAAAATACCTGATCTGCACTATGAGCAAAGATTTATGAATAGAAACAACTACACATACAATACTCACCACAGTTCATTCTGTTGGGTAGTAGATTCCTCTAGAAGAAATCAATTAAATTTTCATATCATAGGGAGCAAAATATAAGCTCTAACAAACTACCCTTTAATGCTGAAGAGAGATAATATTTACAATTGTACATTCTCACCCAACACTAATAATACTTATTGGTTTCATTCTGTTGGTTAGTAGATTCCTCTAGAAGAAATGAATTAAATTTTTGTATCATAGGGAACAAAACATAAGCTCTAACAAACTACCCATCAACGCTGAAGAGATTAAATATTTACAATTGTACATTCTCACCCAACACCAACAATACTTGTTATTTTCCTTCCATACGTGTCAAAGCATTGGTCAAGATAGAAAAAATATTTACAATTGTAGATTCTCACTCAACAGCAATAATTCCTTCCCTACATGTCAAACCATTGATGTTATCATTACCATCTAAGATGAGCTTTCATAGATTGGGAATGTTTCAATCTAAGACATTCATTCTATCTTTCCTTTATAAGACCACTTGATCATAAGATGAGCTTTCATAGATTGGGAATGTTTCAATCTAAGACATTTCATTCTATGTTTCCTTTATAAATTTCATTTTATGTTTCCTTTATAAGACCACTTGATCATTGATTGTTGAATGTGAGGCATCCAATTTTTATGTACAATTGCACTTGTTGTATTGTTTGAGTGATAAGACCAAAGAATTTTTTTTTTTTGTAGAAATTAGTTTGTTTAAATTGTTAATATGTACATGTATATTTGCATTCGTTTTATGCAAGATGAGATCTAAGTAGTGTTGTAGGGAGAGGCATCTCCAACCCCTTGGGTCATATCTTGGGTATCGGGATGCGTTTCCGGTACGAAAAATGCACGTGGAGACATCCCTCCTTGTAGGAAATGTCCCGCCTATTGAGGGATTTCCAAAATTTTAGGGTTTTAGGGCTTGTTTTTAAAATTTTAGTGTCTTTCAGCTTAAACACTAAGCCCTTTCTCTTCATTGGTTGCTTTATGTTATATTTTAGCTCTGACTTATCCAGCCAGTTATGAGTTGACCGGCCCCTAGTTTGTTGTTACCAGCTTTGCCATTTTATCACGTGCTTTATTCATTTGTTAATTTGCTCTTGTGTGTCCATCAAAGTGGTCCCCACTTCGTCCTTGCTGGCATATGTGTGTCATGATGTCATTGCTGCGCATTTTTGATTCATAGCAGTCTCTCAAAATCCAAACAACTTAAAGTCGCATTCATGCGCAATGCTGCCATGTGTATTCCTTCGTACGCCATCAATATTTTTATGCCGAAGGCGTTCCCTAAGTGAAGTGAAGTGAAGTGACTTCGGGAATTGACAGCGTATAATTCTTTGAAAGTTTTTCTCATATCAGAAATGACAAAATGAATGAAATATCAGTTTTGTCAAATAAAATGTGAGATGGGACACAATCAGTGCCTGCACTCTTGCTATGCTATGTAAATAATTTAATCCACTGGATTCTTGTAAGCCTCCGACTCCTTCAACCATCCCATTGCTCGATAAATCTTTTCGCAATAGATTGCTACTGTAGAATGCAATGTCCAAGAAGAACCACCATGACATGGTTGCCATTGCCACCAATTTTCTGCTGTGTGATTTAAGAAAAGCCATGGAAAACAATCAAAAGGATGGCCAAAGCTTTAGAAACTTTCAAACAAATGCAATTGGCAAGTGTAAATCCAGACTCCACAACCTTTGCTACCATTCTCCCTGCCTGTGCAAAATTGGGGGCTTTGGAACAGGGTATGGACATCCATCAAAGCATAAAGGATAGAGGAATTTTGTCAGACGTTGTAGTTGCAACTGCCCTGGTAGACATGTATGCAAAATGTGGAAGCATTGACAAGGCATGTGAAGTGTTTGACAAGATGCCTCAAAGAGATGTGGTCTTGGGTCTTGTGGACTGCAATGATTGCAGGATATGTACAAAATGGACTTGTTGAAAAGGCTTTTGAAATTTCCAAGCAAATGCAATTGTCAGGTTTAAAGCCAAATTCTGCAATCTTTGCTAGCATCCTCCCTGCCCATGCCAAAATAGGAGCTTTGGAACAGTATGTACATCCATTGAAGCATAAAGGATAGAGGAACTTTGTCAGATATTATAGTTGCAACCTAGTAGATATGCATGCAAAAAGTGGAAGTATTAACAAGGCATGTGAACTGTTTGACAGAATACCTGAAAAAGATCTGATCTTATGGATTGCAATGGATGCAGGATATGTAAAAAATGGATTTGTTGAAAAGGCTTTAGAAACTTTCAAGCAAATGCAATTGGCAGGTGTAAAGCCAAATTCCACAACCTTTGCCAGTATCCTCCCTGCCTGTGCCAAAATGGAAGCTTTGGAACAGGGTATGGACATTCATCAAACCATCATGTAAGGAGGATTTTTTTTCAGATATTATAGTTGGAAATGCTCTAGTAGACATGTATGCAAAATGTGGAAGCAAAGAAAGGAAGATGAACTGTTTGACAAAATTCTCCAAAGGATGTCATCTCATGAAATGCAATGATTGCACGATAAGGATGCTCTCAAAATATTTGAATTAATGAAGCACTCTGGAACATATCCTGACATTGTAAGCTTTGCTTGTGTTTTATATTCATGCAGCCATGCAAGCTTAGTGAATGAGGGTTGTACATACTTCATTCACATGAGTAACCCTTATTGCATTACACCTACAATTGATCATTATGTTTGCATGGTTGGCCTTGCCTGGGCTGACTACCTTGAAGACACTCTATACTTTATCATTAAGACCTGGAAATATAGAATGAAATGTCTTAGATTGGAACTTTCCCAATCTATGGAAGCTCATCCGAAATGGCACTATAGAGATTGTAATTGACAAGAATTATTGGTGTTTGGTGAGATTCTGCAATTGTAAATATTTTCTGTCTTCACTAATGGTTTGACATAGATGGAAAGAAACTGACAAGTATTATTGTTGGGAGATAATTTTTTCTCTCTTCAGCAATGAAGGCTAGTTTGTTAGAGCTTAGATTCTGATCCCAATGATATGAAAATTTAATTCATTTTTTCTAGAGGAATCTACTACCCAGCAGAACGGACAGTGGTGAGTATTGCATGTGCAATCCTCCATAACAAAAATTAACAAATTGATGAGTATTATTGGTGTTAGATGACAATTAACAATGTTTTCTTTTTCTCTTCATCATTGAAGGGTAATTTGTTACAGCAGGGATTTTGCTCACTACAATATGCAAATTTAATTCATTTCTTTTAGAGGAATCCTCTAACTAGCAGAGTAAATATTGAGGAGTGTAGATGAGAAAATTAAATCAATTATGATGACCTGTTTATCAGAGGTGAGAATTGAATGTGTAATACTTTCTGTTCACAATTATTTTCCCATAGTGCATATCAAATTTTCATCTAGATATGTCACGCTCAATTTACAAAACCTGATCTGCACTATGAGAAAAGATTTGTGAATAGAAACAAACAAACATACAATACTCACCACTGTTCATTCTGCTGGGTAGTAGATTGCTCTAGAAGAAACGAATTAAATTTTCATATCATAGCGAGCAAAATATAAAGCTCCAACAAACTACCCTTCAATGCCGAAGAGAGACTATTTACAAATGTAGACTCTCAACCAACAACAATAATACTTGTCACTTACCATCCATATATGTCAAACTATTGGTGAAGAGAAAGAAGATTTGTATCTTTACTGCAGGAACGCATAGGTTGTTATGACTGCACTCACTGCAGGGTTGATTGAGAGAGCTGACAGAGGTCTGCTCCTTATGGTAAGCAAATGACCAATTCTTCCCATAGATATTCTAATTACTAAGGTAGTCAACTAATCTGCAGATGGTTTTTTTAGTAGTTATATATGTATTACTACCATGTTGGATTGCAATCTAAATAAAAATCAAAGAAGATGCCTGTTAAGATGTTGAAAATGCATGTCAATATTCCTCCAGATCTAGTGATAACTAGCAATGATAATAAGCTAGAGTTTTTAATGTATTATTCTACTTCTCAGAGCCACCTGTCACGAGACTAACATCTTGAAACATTCATCAGTGTTTTGACCTTGACAAGCATGTTGGTAAGCTTATATTTTGGCTACTAGTGGACTTCTTGCAATTGCACCTAGTGCACTAATATCTTTACATTTTCTTTTTATAGTTGTCTGATTGACTTTCTAAATACAGGCTTACATCATCTCCTTCTCACTTGGTATTGGGGCTATGCCTTGGATTATAATGTCTGAGGTAACTTCACATCTTTTTCAGTATGGAAGCCAAAACAAGTTTTATTCTTTCTTCCATGGCTGTAGAATATTTTATTTTCTCACATCTAGAGACCAAAAAATCGACTCAGATGGCTGTGTCATCGAATAAGTGAGTGCTCCTCACATGAACTTTCACATGACTACTTCTAAAGATAAAACAACTGAAATTTTAATTTTTTGTTTCCTAATGCATATACTTCTAGTTAATGTTAAGGAATTGGTTGGTAGTATATCAACATTGGCAAACTGGTCATCTTCCTGGCTGGTGACGATGTCTACAAATTAATTTCTACAGTGGAGCCGAGTAGGTAGTTTGGTTGCTGTCATTTATATGTCCAAGCTAGATTGACACTCTTTCTTCAATAGTTAATTGTGTGAGGGATTGTATTTTGCTGCAGGAACATATAGGTTGTTATGACTGAAGTCACGGCATGGTTGGTTGACAGAGCGGATAGACATCTGCTCCTTATGGTAAGTAAAGGGCCCATTCTTCCCATATATATTGTAATTATAGAAAACTGAAGCAAAGTTGTAAACATACTATTCACAAAAATATCTTATATGCAGTTGTATTTACCTAATCAGGTATCATCTGGGGGAATGGCTATCTGTCTTTTCCTAGTAGGGGCTGCATTCTATACTAAGGTAGTCAACTAATATGCAGATTTTTTTAAGTATATATATATGTGTTATTACTGCGTTGGAGTGGAATGGATATGAAAGATGCCTGTTAAGATGTTGAAAATGCATGTCAATATTCGTCCAGATTCGATAATAACTAGCAGCAATAATAAACTAGAGTTCTTATTGTATTATTACACTTCCCAGAACCACTTGTCACGAGACCAACATCTTTAAACATTCATTAGTGTTTTCAGTCTTCACAAGCATGTTGGTAAGCTTATATTTTAGCTACTAGTTGACTTCTTGCTGTTGCATCTAATGAACTAATATCTTTACATTTGCTTTTTATAGTTGTCTGATTGACTGTCTAAATACAGGCCCGCATCATCTCCTTCATGCTTGGTATTTGGTCTATCCCTTTAATTAGAATTTATAATGTCTGAAGTAACTTCAACCCATCTTTTTCAGAATGGAAGCCACAACAAGTTTCAATTATAAGTTATTATTTCTCCTGTCGCTTGAGAATATTTTACTTTCTTACATCTAGAAAAGTATATGTGTAAAAACTCTTCTCCGATGGCTATCATTGAATTAGTGAATGCTCTTCACACTAACTTATAGATGACTACTTCTAAGGAGAAAACTACTGTTTAAATTCTTTTTCACCTGCTACAGATACTTCCAGTTAATGTTAAGGGATTGGTTGGTATTGTAGCAACATTTGTAAATTGGTCATCTTCTTGGCTGGTGACCATGACTGTAAATTGACTTCTATAGTGGAGCCCTGCAGGTAGTTTGGTTGAAGTCATTTATACGTCCAAGCTATATTTATTGCTTTTGATGGGTTTGAGGGATTTATATCTTAGTGCAGGAATGTATAGGTTGTAATGACTACTGTCACTGAAGGGTTGATTGACAGAGCTGACAGATGTCTGCTCCTTATGGTAAGTAAATGACCCATTCTTCCCATAGATATTCTAATTATAGAAAAGTTTAGCAAAGTTGTAAACATGCTATTCATGAAAATATCTTATACGTATTCCTATTTACTTAATCAGGTATCTTCTGGAGGAATGGCTATCTGTCTTTTCCTAGTTGGGCCTGCATTCTATACTAAGGTAGTCAACTAATCTGCAGATGGTTTTTTTAGTACTTATAAGTTATATATGTATTATTAACTACTTATTACTGTGTTGGAGTGGATCGGATTTAAACATCAAAGTAGATGCCTGCTAAGATGTTGAAAATTCATGCCAACATTCCTCCAGATTCAATGATAACTAGCAGCAATACTAAGCTAGATTTCGTAAATTAATTATTGCACTTTTCAGAGCCACCTGCCATGAGACCAATATTTTAAAATGTTAATCAGTGTTTTTACCCCTACAAGCATGCTGGTAAGCTTATATTTCGGCTACTAGTATATTTACATTAGCTCTTTGTAGTTGTCTGATTGACTGTCTAAATACAGGCGTACATCATCTCCTTCTCACTTGGTATTGGGGTTATCCCTTGGATTATAATGTCCGAGGTAACTTAAGATCTTTTTTACCATGGAAGCCAAAACAATTTTCAATTTTTCGGTTAGAAGTTATTCTTTCTTCTGTGGCTGTAGAAAATTTTATATTCTGACATGTAGAAACATAAAGGTGCAAAAAATTCCTTTCAGATGGCCATGTCATAGAATGAGTGAATGCTCCTGACACGAACTTACAGATGACTACTTGTAAGGAGAAAGCATATGATATGTGACCTTTTTCTCACCTGCTGCAGATACTTCCAGTTGATGTTAAGGGATTGGCTGGTAGTGTAGCAACATTGGAAAACTGGTCATCTTCTTGGCTGGTGACCATGACTATAAATTGACTTATACAATGGAGAGCTGCAGGTAGTTTGGTTGTGGTCATTTATATTTCCAAGCTAGATTTACACTTTCAATAGCTAATTGTCTGATGGATTTTTATCTTGCTGCAGGAACATTCTTGCTTCATGCCATCATATGCTTCATCACTTCAATCTTTGTGGCATTTTTTGTGCCTGAAACTAAAGGTAAGACTCTAGAGGAAATTAAGGCATCATTTAGATGAGCTAAATTAGGAAGAACATCTTACATGTTGCTTCTACATATGCCTGCAATTAATTGGTATCATACATACACTATTATGCCTTAGAGAATATAAGGTCATTGTGGTCATGACGGGGCTGGCAATGGTAATTGACCGATAGGCCTTATTAACTAAACATTCAATCATGATGGTTTTGTCTTACGATAGAAGTCATAATAAATTTTTCAATCATTGTAAGTTAGCTTTCATAAGAACAAAACAGTCCTGCCAGCATTTGGCAGGAACTTCACTGCAACGCAGCTTTGTATTTATATACGTGCGGAATAAGCTAATGAGACTTTTCTGGTCTTACAAAGTCATACATACACTATTATGCGTCAGAGAATATAAGGTCATTGTGGTCATGACAGGGCTGGCAATGGTAATTGATTGATAGGCTTTATTAACTCAACTTTCAATCATGATGGTTTTGTATTAGGATAGAAGTCATAATAAATTTTTCAATCATTGAAAGTTAGATTTCATAAGAACAAAACAGTCCTGCCAGCATTTGGCAGGAACGTCACTGCAACACAGCCTTGTATTCTATACATGCTGAATAAGCTAATGAGACTTTTCTGGTCTTACAAAGTGTGTATGTGTGTGGATTAATGTAACAAGAACTTTCTAGTCTTAGAAAGTTGATATAAAAGTTGTGTTGTTGTGAAACAGCTGTCAGTCACGTGTTACAAAAGTTGTTGGACTTAAATTATCAAACCTTTTCCTTGCTCCTGTGATATACAATATCTTTCCACTTCCTTTGCAATAAAGTAGAAAATATCATCTTATTCATTGTTTAGTTATTCATACCCCACTGAGCGAAGAATTGTACATTGCACAATAGGAATGCAATGTATCCACTTTCCTTTAACACGTCTGTTGGCTGCGGAATTTTGTTGATATGGATAATAATCAATTTCCCATTTTCAACAGCATGTTTACCACGTGAGAGAAGTTACTTGCTCGATTTCAAGGCTGGTCTTAATCTTTCCTCTGATCCCTTATCATCTTGGCAGAGATTCAACTGTTAACAGTGGGAGGGTGTTGCCTGTGATTATGATACATCCCATATCACCCTTATTGATGTAAGTACTGACCATTGCCTTGATACGGTTGATTTAGGTTCTGATTTAAGTGATGATAGGTCCAGTAGGGAGCTTCGTCCATCACTGTTTAATCTGCAGCATCTACAGCACTTGGATCTCAGCGGGAATGACTTTCCAGGTATTTCTATTCCTCCCCAGTTGTCAAAACTGCAGAGACTTACTTTTCTTAGCTTGTCAAAGGTTGGATTTGGTGAAGTCCCTCTGGAGTTGGGAAGAATATCAAGTCTACATCATTTGCATATGTCAAGTAACATCTTGAAGAGTAGAAGTAAATTGATGAGTATTATTGGCGTTAGATAAAAATTAACAATCGTAAACGTGTTCTCTCCACCATTGAAGGATAGTTTGTTAGAGCAGGGTTTTTGCTCCATACAATATGCAAATTTAATTCATTTCTTTTAGAGGAATCCACTAACTAGCAGAGTAAATATTGAGGAGTGTAGATGAGAAAATCAAATCAATTATGCTGACCTGTTGAGCAGTGTTGAAAATTGGATGTGTAGTAGGGGAGAGGGGCCTGTAGTGGAGCACCCTAACTTCACGTTTCTCAAAATCCTATGTGGAAATTTCAAATCACTTCCAATTTTGTACAACTGTTTATTTGGCAACTCACATGCTTCTATATTTTGTTTTAGGGCCACATCATCAAATATGATGCCACATCAGCATGCTTTTTGTTGAGGTCTCCAAAAAGGCCCAAAAAAAGGTGAGACCGATAGTGGTGCACTAAGTCATGTTTTATTGGTGCGCTGATGTGGCATCACATGATTTGTCAATTTATGTACTTTATGGATAAAAAATGTTTTGCAATTGGATATCAAGGTGCTCCACTATGGGGCCTACTAAGGACTACTTCTATCCCCACTATTGGACCCCGCTCCACTATGGGCCCCTCTCCCCTAGTTTTTGTTCACAATTATTTTACCATAGCGCATATCAAATTTTCATCTCGATGTGTCACACCCAATTAAAAAACCTGATCTGCACCATGAGCAAAGATTTATGAATAGAAACAACTACACATACAATACTCACCACAGTTCATTCTGTTGGGTAGTAGATTCCTCTAGAAGAAATCAATTAAATTTTGATATACAGGGAGCAAAATATAAGCTCTAACAAACTACCCTTCAATGCGGAAGAGGGAAATATTTACAATTGTACATTCTCACCGAACACCAATAATACTTATTTTCTTTCTGTTGATTAGTAGATTCCTCTAGAAGAAATGAAATAAATTTTCGTATCATAAGCAGCAAAATATAAGCTCTAACACACTACCCTTCAACGCTGAAGAGATAAAATATTTACAATTGTACATTGTCAATATTTACAATTGTACATTGTCACCCAACACCAACAATATTTGTTATTTTCCTTACATACGTGTCAAAGCACTGGTTAAGACAGAAAAAATATTTACAATTGTAGATTCTCACTCAACAGCAATAATTCCTTCTCTACATGTCAAACCATTGATGTTATTAGTGCCATCTAAGATGAGCTTTCATAGATTGGGAATGTTTCAATCTAAGGATTTCATTCTATCTTTCCTTTATAAGACCATTTCATCTTAAGATGAGCTTTCATAGATTGGGAATGTTTCAATCTAAGACATTTCATTCTATGTTTCCTTTATAAATTTCATTTTATGTTTCCTTTATAAGACCACAAGATCATTGATTTTTGAATATGAGCCATCCAATTTTTATGTACAATTGCACTTGTTGTATTGTTTGAGTGGTAAGACCGAAGAAAAAATAATAGATTTGTAGAAAATAGTTTGTTTAAATTGTTCATATGTATATGTATGTTTGCATTCATTTTTTTGCAAGATGAGATCTAAGTAGTGTTGTAGGGAGAGGCATCTCCGACCCCTTGGGTCATATCTTTGGGATCAGAAATGTCCCGCCTGTTGAGGGTTTTCCAAAATTTTAGGGTTTTACGGCTTGTTTTTAAAATTTTAGTGTCTTTCAGCTTAAACACTAAGCCCTTTCTCTTCATTGGTTACTTTATGTTATATTCGAGCGGTGACTTATCCAGCCAGTTATGAGTTGACCGGCCCCTAGTTCGTAGTTACCAGCTTTGCCATTTTATCACGTGCTTTATTCATTTGTTTAAGTTACTCTCGTGTGTTCAACAAAGTCGTCCCTACTTCGTCCTTGCTGGCATATGTGTCTTATAATATCATTGCTGCGCATTTTTGATTCATAGAACAGTCTCTCAAAGTCCAAACAATTTAAAGTCACATTCATGCAAAATGCTGCCATGTGTATTCCTTCGTGAGTCATCAATATGTTTATGCTGAAGGCGTTCTCTCTGTGAATTGAACCGAACTGGTGTATAATTCTTTGAAAGTTTTTGTCATATCAGAAATGACAAAGTGAATAAAATATCAGTTTTGTCAAATAAAAAGTGATGGGAAGCAATCAGCTCCTGCACTCTTGCTATGCTATGTAAATAACTTCATCCAGTGGATTCTTGTGAGCCTCCGACTCCAACCATCCCACTGCTCGATAAATCATTTTGCAATAGATTGCTACTGTAGAGTGCAATGTCCAAGAAGAATCGGCACGACATGGTTGCCTGTTGCCACCAATATTCTGCTGTGTGATTTAAGAAAAGCCATGCAAAACAATCAAAAGGATGGCCAAAGCTTTAGAAACTTTCAAGCTAATGCAATTGGCAAGTGCAAATCCAGACTCCACAACATTTGCTACCATTCTCCCTGCCTGTACAAAAATGGGGGCTTTGGAACAGGGTATGGACATCCATCAAAGCATAAACGATAGAGGAATTTTGTCAGATGTTGTATTTGCAACTGCCCTGGTAGACATGTATGCAAAATGTGGAAGCATAGACAAGGCATGTGAAGTGTTTGACAAGATGCCTCAAAGAGATGTGGTCTCGGATCTTGTGGCCTGCAATGGTTGCAGGATATGTACAAAATGGATTTGTTGAAAATGCTTTAGAAATTTGCAAGCAAATGCATTTGTCAGATTTAAAGCCAAACTCTGCAACCTTTGCTAGCATCCTCCCTGCCCATGCCAAAATGGGAGCTTTGGAACAGTATGTACATCCATTGAAGCATAAAGGATAGATGAACTTTGTCAGATATTATAGTCAGAACTGCCCTAGTAGACATGCATGCAAAAAGTGGAAGTATTAACAAGGCATGTAAACTGTTTGACAGAATACCTGAAAAAATCTCATCTTATGGACTGCAATGATCGCAGGATATGTACAAAATGGATTTGTTGAAAAGGCTTTAGGAACTTTCAAGCAAATGCAATTGGCAGGTGTAAAGCCAAATTCCACAACCTTCACCAGTATCCTCCCTGCCTGTGCAAAAATGGGAGCTTTCGAACAGGAAATGGACATCCATCAAAGCATCATGCAAGGAGATTTTATTTTCAGATATTGTACTTGGAAATGCTCTGGTAGACATGCATGCAAAATGTGGAAGCATAGAAAGGAAAACGAACTGTTTGACAAAATTCCCCAAAAGATGCATCTCATGGAATGCAATGATTGCACGTTATGCACAACATGGATTTTGCAAGGATGCTCTCAAAATATTTGAATTAATGAAGCACTCTGGAACATATCCTGACATTGTAAGCTTTGCTTGTTTTTTATATTCATGCAG
The DNA here is from genome assembly GCA_007258455.2 of Sequoia sempervirens. Classification (NCBI taxonomy): domain Eukaryota; kingdom Viridiplantae; phylum Streptophyta; class Pinopsida; order Cupressales; family Cupressaceae; genus Sequoia; species Sequoia sempervirens. Next base: position 12,745 of record VDFB02069491.1, read on the forward strand.
CCATGCAAGTTTAGTGGATGAGGGCTGTACATACTTCAATCACATGAGTAACCCTTATTGCATTACACCTACAATTGATGATTATGTTTGCATGGTTGACCTTGCCTGGGCTGACTACCTTGAAGACACTCTACACTTTATCATTAAGACCTGGAAGTATAGAATGAAATGTCTTAGATTGGAACTTTCCCAATCTATGGAAGCTCATCTGAGATGGCACTATAAAGAATTAAATTGACAAGAATTATTGGTGTTTGGTGAAAATCTACAATTGTAAATATTTTCTGTCTTCACCAATGGTTTGACATACATGGAAAGAAACTGACAAGTATTATTTTTGGGTGATAACGCTTTCTCTCTTCATCAATGAAGGCTAGTATGTTAGAGCTTAGATTTTGATCCCTACGATATGAAAATTTAATTCATTTTTTCTAGAGGAATCTACTACCCAGCAGAACGGACAGTGGTGAGTATTGCATGTGCAATCCTCCATAACAAAAATTAACAAATTGATGAGTATTATTGGTGTTAGATGACAATTAACAATGTTTTCTCTTTCTCTTCATCATTGAAGGGTAATTTGTTACAGCAGGGTTTTTGCTCCCTACAATATGCAAATTTAATTCATTTCTTTTAGAGGAATCCTCTAACTAACAGAGTAAATATTGAGGAGTGTAGATGAGAAAATTAAATCAATTATGATGACCTGTTTATCAGAGGTGAGAATTGAATGTGTAATACTTTCTGTTAACAATTATTTTCCCATAGTGCATATCAAATTTTCATCTAGATATGTCACACTCAATTTACAAAACCTGATCTGCACAATGAGAAAAGATTTGTGAATAGAAACAAACAAACGTACAATACTCACCACTGTTCATTGTGCTGGGTAGTAGTTTTCATATCATAGGGAGCAAAATATAAGCTCCAACAAACTACCTTTCAATGCCGAAGAGAAAATATTTACAAATGTAGACTCTCAACCAACACCAATAATACTTGTCACTTTCCATCCATATATGTCAAACCATTGGTGAATGGAAAGAAGATTTGTATCTTTACTGCAGGAACGCATAGGTTGTTATGACTGCACTCACTGCAGGGTTGATTGAGAGAGCTGACAGAGGTCTGCTCCTTATGGTAAGCAAATGACCAATTCTTCCCATAGATATTCTAATTACTAAGGTAGTCAACTAATCTGCAGATGTGTTTTTAAGTAGTTATATACGTATTACTACCATGTTGGAGTGGAATCTAAATAAAAATCAAAGAAGATGCCTGTTAAGATGTTGAAAATGCATGTCAATATTCCTCCAGATTCACTGATAACTAGCAATGATAATAAGCTAGAGTTCTTAAATGTATTATTGTACTTCTCAGAGCCACCTGTCACGAGACTAACATCTTGAAACATTCATCAGTATTTTGACCTTGACAAGCGTGCTCGTAAGATTGTATTTTGGCTACTAGTTGACTTCTTGCAATTGCACCTTGTGCACTAATAACTTTACATTTTCTTTTTTATAGTTGTCTGACCGATTTTCTAAATACAGGCCTACATTATCTCCTTCTCACTTGGTATTGGGGCTATGCCTCGGATTATAATGTCTGAGGTAACTTCACATCTTTTTCAGTATGGAAGCCAAAACAAGTTTTATTCTTTCTTCCATGGCTGTAGAATATTTTATTTTCTCACATCTAGAAAAGTATATGGGCCAAAAAATCGACTCAGATGGCTGTGTCATAGAATAAGTGAATGCTCCTCACATGAACTTTCACATGACTACTTCTAAAGATAAAACAACTGAAATTTTAATTTTTTGTTTCCTAATTGTTGTGACCTTTTTCACACATTGCCCCATTGCAAATGGGACCCCCCTAATTTTTGCTTTCTTCGGGTCTTTTGGCTTGGTTTTTGGTTTGTTTTGTTGGTCTCTCTCTTTTTGCTGTCTGCTTTCCGGGGTTGCGCCCGCCTTTGAGCTTGAACATGAAATTTTGGCTAAGTCTATAGAATTAGGATTTGTATTTCTCTGGTCAAATTGAGGTCAAATGAAGTGAATAACTTGAAATCTGAGACTAGCGTTGCTGTCAGATGGCTTCTAGCAGGTCCCCAACAGAATTTCAATGAATTTCAACAACTTACTATTTTTAGTAAGTGTGCAATTCCGAGCATTCTCTAAACACTTTTGAAGTTTCGAAAGCCAGGTCCCCAACAGAATTTCAATGAATTTCAACAACTTACTATTTTTAGTAAGTGTGCAATTCCGAGCATTCTCTAAACACTTTTGAAGTTTCGATCATTACACTGCATCCAGAACATGTCAAGCTGCTCGTCTGCAAATTAATTTTGAGCTGAAACAGACAACTTTCTATTTTTAGCATGTTCAGCTTCGGGAGCAAATTTTAGGGTTTATATGCAGAGTTCTTCAATGCATGTCTGGAGATTCTTTCTGGGTTTTCAAAAACCTTCGTGATGATATAACATGCAAAATGAGACGATGACTTTCAGAATTCAGCCTTCGGAGGCTATTTTTAGGGTTTGCATGTCAGAGTTTTTGGCACATGTCAGCATATTCCTTGTGGGTTTCTCGAGGGCTTCGCAACGGCATAACATGCAAACCGGGATCAACACTTTTTCAGGAGCCGTCTTCAGAGGCTATTTTTAGGGTTTGCATGCAAAGCTTTTCAGCGCATGTCGAGTGATTCCTTATGGGTTTTTCAAGAGCTACGCAGTGATGTGACATGCAAGGCGAGATAATCATTTTTTAGCAACTTACTATTTTTAGTAGATCCACTCTGGCAACCCCCTCCCAACACTTCAGAATCACAAACTGATCGGCATGCAACAAAAACGAAGTTAAACGGAGGTCGTTTGAGGCACATGCAAGTCAAATTAGGGTTTCGAGCTTCGGGACCCAAAAAGAGGGGCAAAATGCTAGAATTTTCGAAAACCGGTGTATCCCACTGCGATCAGCATCTTTCAAGCTATCCGTCGGTAAAATTTGAAGGCAATTGGAGCACTTACTATTTATAGTAAGGCGTTTCAGAAACTGGCTAAAAATAGTAAACCAGCAGCAGGCGCTAGTGTCAACAAGTAGGTCATCCCATGAAGAGCACGTCATTCGAATTTCAAGTCAAATGGAGTTGGGGAAGTCTCAGAAACAGGCAGTGGCTATAAATAGTAAATCACCTTCAGAAATATACTATTTTTAGTAGGCCAGCTCAAGATGGTAGTACGAATAGGCTGACAAGGTCATGAAGGTCCTCTGCTTAAAATTTCAAATTGATCTGAGCTTCAGAGATGTGAGAATCAAGGGACTTACTATATATAGTAAGGTATGGAGAAGCTGGTAGAAGGAAAGAAAAAAATGTCCAAGTCTAAACAATATCCACCTCCTACCTCCAAATGCGCCCTCAAGGAGAAATGAAGTTTGATGGAGATAAATTGTCTAAGTTTGAGTTTCATCCTGCAGGACCTTGAAAATGCGCCCATCTTCCAACTGTTGGTGAAAATTTCTAAGGCATAAGCTTTGTCCTGCTCACCTCTCAAAATGCGCCCTCTTCAAGCATGAGCTGAAATTTTTTCTAAGTGTTGAGCAAATATCCCTCACCACCCCTCATATGCGCCCTCCTCTCAAGTCAAGCATGGAAAAATATTCTAAGTAAGAGGTTCATCCTGCTCCCTAGGCCAAATGCGCCCACTTCAAGGTAATAGCATGCAAAATTTTCTAAGTGTTGAAACAAATCCTTCTCACCATGCTAAATGTGCCCATATCAAGTAAGGTCAAAGAGTCAAAAGTGTCTCATCCTCCACTACAAGCAAAATGTGCCCATCCTCTTGAACATGTGATATGCGCCCATGCAAGCTAAGAAGAAGACAAAAAAGGTTGACTTTCCTCTTGCCCCTTTGAATGCGCCCATGCAAAGATAGAAGATTCTAAGGCGTGGAAATTTGAAGCACCCCCCTTTGAATGCACCTTTGACCTGTGGAAAGGCTGAAAAGTATGCTAAGTATAGAAAATTTGAAGTGAAAACCTCCATATGCGCCTAAGGGTTGAGGAAGAAGTTTGAAATTTTTCTAAGTGTAAACTTGAAATAAGACATGGTATTTGTGCCCAAGCCTAGGAAGCAGTTGAAAGGTTTCTAAGTGGTGGAAAATGTCAACGGGACTCCCCATGTGCGCCCAGGCTAGTGATAGAATGATAAAATATTTTTCGAAGTGTTAATACTTAATTTCACCTCCTAGAGGAAAATACGCCTAGACTTGAAGGAGTGAAGAAATTTTCAGAGGCATGAATGAATTGGTGAGAGGAAGTCAGAAAGTGCCTGCCTCGCGAGGTTGATGAAAATTCCAAGTCAGAGCAGGAAGATACTCACAGGGATGAAAAACTAGATTAAATTTGTTGAAAATGATTTTTTTTTTAAGGTTCAAAATTAAAAAATTAAATGTACCCTTTCGTTGTAGACCCATGAATTCAACGTGTTCTGAAGGAAATTTTCTTCTGGGTATTGAAGATCTTCGACAAGGAATGGATTTCAAAGTCTTCTGCACGTCTCCAAGGCCTTCAGGATGGATTGATCATCACTCAAAATAATGAATTTTCCTAAGGAAAATTTAAAATTTTCTAAGGCAAAGTGAATAAAATGTGTTTTCGAAGGAAAAATGCTTCAGACAATGGATTTGAAATGGCTTGCTTAGGTGAATTTGCTCAAATTCTTTGCGAGGATAGTCTTCTTGAGCCAGAAATGAATAAAATCAAGGTTGTCAACGGCACAACTAGAAAAGTGAATTTCTTGAAGAGGATGCAGTTGAAGTTAACACTTTCAAAAGATGATACGCCCTTGAGGAAGATGAAATTTGTCTAAGGCATTGAAATATGATACACAGGTGTTATATGCCCCAGTCTACAGATCATGAAGAAAGCAAAGTTGGCTGGAGAAAAACAATGACCTTGGAAGTTAAAGCATGAAAATCAGGTAAGTAAGGTGAGTTTATATGATGAAGTGTTCTGATGCTCTTCTCCTTGCTTGTTTTGTAGGATGAACGCCGGGACCAGAGCACGATGACTTGAGGCGATGAAGCAAGTACTCCAAGACTACATTTCAACCTCGAAGGAAAAAAAGTTGCAAGAAATGGCCAAGTGTTGAGACCTAGTATGTGCCCAACCCAAGTGGCAAAGAAGAAATGTTTTCAAAGCTCAGGATGGAGAAAAAAATGGAAACACAAGCAAGTACTTCAAAGTTGAAAAACAACATCAAGGAGGAAAATCATCGTTGAGCAGGAGAAAGAGGTCGTAGGCTTGATGTTAGATCGAAAACGTGCCCGTCATATCCATTCAAGGAGTTGAAGCAGTGATGACCAAACTCAGGTCGTTTGCAGTCAGAAGAACAAAAACAATGTGAACACATTTCTAGACAGGAATCTTCTAGAAGATGGTGGACATTAATTGCTCATTTATTACTCCACTCTTCGCGGTGGCAGTTTTTAGGGTTAGGGCTTATGTGGCTCGATCTATGCCCTTCATTTGATTGTAATCTGAACCGTCCATTGGACTTGGCCAGCTATATAAAGGGGCATCCCCCCTCATTTGGAACTCAGTAGGGATTAGACATTAGATCATTAGAGATTAGAATAGAGAGACAGCTAGGTGATAGCTTAGAAGTAGTATAGCATAGATTGATAGAGTAGTTTGAAGAAGAGGGAAAGTTTTCCCTTTGAAAACTTTGTAAGAAATTGTTGTGAACACTCTCTCAATAAAAGAGTTTTCATTGATGATGAATTTCATCTTTTGTTGTGAGTAGCTAGCAAGGTTTCTTCGTCCTTCTGATTCGACCGGTAGCTTAAAGTAGAGTAAATTTCATTTCATGCAAACAGATAGTAATAATGGAATGTGGTGTTTGATCTAAGCAAGCTTCGCTTATCCATACCACTAGCGGGCTCATTGATGGTGTGTTCGTCTTGTGTGGTCAACTGGAATATTGTGTAGTTAACTTCGATCATGATTTGTATGTTTGTATGCATCGTTGTGATGGTATTTTCATGCTAAGTTATGATCTGAACACCTTGAGTTACTCCTCTGAAGATTGCACCAGTTCTGTGGAAGCTGTCCGAAGTGAGGCAAAGCGGAGCTTGGTTGAAGTCTACGAGAATTGATCGCCATGTCCCACGCCTTAGAGTAGATTAGAGCTTTCTTATTCTTGCAACCATTTTAAATTCGGTAATTTTTGGTTAGAATAGGAAACTCGTGCTTCATTGATAAATTTGTCAAATTGTGAGAACCCCTTCCTCTGCTGTTGAACAATTCCGTAAGTCCCCTTGAAATACTAGCAAATCACATTGCCAACTGAGACTATTCGCACTAAAGGAACCTTGGAGTTGAACGCACGAACTCTCTCGCAATCTTAGCGTGCTGGATACTTTGATCAAGAGAGAATAGGGTAGTCGTTGGCGACTTTATTCTGTGTTGGTGCGGTCACGAAAAACACATCAACACTAATGCAGATACTTCTAGTTGATGTTAATAATTGGTTGGTAGTATAGTAACATTTGCAAACTGGTCATCTTCTTCGCTAGTGATGATGTCTATAAATTAATTTCTACAATGGAGTCCTGTAGGTAGTTTGGTTGTTGTCATTTATATGTCTAAGCTAGATTGACACTCTTTCTTTCAATAGCTGATTGTCTAAGGGATTTTATGTTACTGCAGGAAGATATAGGTTGTTATGACTGTAGTCACGGCATGGTTGGTTGACAGAGCTGATAGACATCTGTTCCTCATGGTAAGTAAAGGGCCCATTCTTCCCATATATATTTTAATTATAGAAAACTGTAGCAAAATTGTAAACATGCTATTCACAAAAATATCTTATATGGATTCATATTTACTTAATCAGGTATCATCTGGGGGAATGGCTATCTGTCTTTTCCTGGTAGGGGCTGCATTCTATACTAAGGTAGTAAACTAATCTGCAGATTTTTTTAAGTATATATATGTGTTATTACTGTGTTGGAGTGGAATGGATATGAAAGATGCCTGTTAAGATGTTGGAAATGCATGTCAACATTCCTCCAAATGCGATAATAACTAGCAGTGAGAATAAACTAGAGTTCTTATTGTATTATTACACTTCTCAGAGCCACCTGTCACAAGACCAACATCTTTAAACGTTCATTAGTGTTTTGACCTTGACAAGCATGTTGGTAAGCTTATATTTTAGCTACTAGTTGACTTCTTGCTGTTGCATCTAGTGCTCTAATATATTTACATTTGCTTTTTATAGTTGTCTGACTGACTGTCTAAATACAGGCCCGCATCATCCCCTTAACACTTGGTATTTGGTCTAACCTTTGAATTATAATTTATAATGTCTGAAGTGACTTCAACGCGTCTTTTTGGGTATGGAAGCCACAACAAGTTTCACTTATATTAAACTTTCCTCTGTGTAATGTCCCCAAATTTGTGGTGCAGACGTTTCTATTGCAGATAAAGGTCTCTTTGACACACCAAGCAAACAAGGAGGACCAGCAAGCAAGGAGGAAGCTTCCAAGAAACATTTTATAATCTCCAAAAAAAAAAAAAAGGCAAAAAGACAAACACAATCAAACTCTATCCAATCTTAAGGGGGGAGGGGTGTTAAGGAATAAGATTGTTTAGAAAAGTTAGAAGATATTTCTAGAAGAGGTTAGAAGATGTTTCTAGAAGACTAGAATCTTCTAGAAGGGTTACAAGATGTTTCTAGAAGAACTAGAATCTTCTAGAAGACTTAGAAGATGAATCTTCTAGAAGGGTTACAAGATGTTTCTAGAAGAACTAGAATCTTCTAGAATGGCTAGAACCTTCTAGAAACTATACCCTAGGGCGGCCCTGCCTTAAGGTCTTATTTAAAGGAGGCTAGGGTAAATGGGAAGAGAGGCTTAGTGTATGCTTGGTTAATATATTCTCTTGGAGAATTCAGAGAAGCTTTGGCTTTTTAGCAGGTTTGAAGATGCAAACCCTCGAGCTTGGAAACAGTGGACGGAAACCCATTGTCTGTTGGAGATATTATTCAGATATCTCACTTTGTGCTTCAGATTCAAGCTATTTCTGAGGGGTTGTTAGATTTGCAGTAGTTGTTGTATTGCTGAAAAAAATAATTGTATCCGTAAGTTGCCATAGCTGATGTATTATTGCAACTATTTCTGAATAAATGCAAAAGCTGGATTAATTTTGCAGTTTATTATTGTGTTGGAATTTCATATCTTCAGAATAGATTCTACAGAAGTTTTTATTCTAAATTTGAAAATTTAGGGCAGGAAATTGGGGGGTTTTGAGTCAGATCTAGTTTGGCTTATTACACTCTGTTGCTTTAGAATATTTTCTTTTCTTACATGTAGAAAAGCACACGTGCACAATACTCCTCTCAGATGACTGTCATTGAATTAGTGAATGCTCTTCACACTTACTTATAGATGACTACTTCTAAGGAGAAAACTACTGTTTAATTTTCTTTCCACCTGCTGCTGATACTTCCAGTTAATATTAAGAGATTGGTTGGTATTGTAGCAACATTTGTAAACTGGTCATCTTCTTGGCTGGTGACCATGACTGTAAATTTACTTCTATAGTGGAGCCCTGCAGGTAGTTTGGTTGAAGTCATTTATATGTCCAAGCTATATTTATTTCTTTCGATGGCGTTTGAGGGATTTATATCTTAGTGTAGGAATGTATAGGTTGTTATGACTGCTTTCACTGAAGGATTGATTGACAGAGCTGACAGATGTCTGCTCCTTATGGTAAGTAAATGACCCATTCTTCCCAAAGATATTCTAATTATAGAAAACTGTAGCAAAGTTTTAAACATGCTATTCATGAAAATATCTTATACATATTCCTATTTACTTAATCAGGTATCTTCTGGAGGAATGGCTATCTGTCTTTTCCTAGTTGGGCCTGCATTCTATGCTAAGGTAGTCAACTAATCTGCAGATGGTTTTTTTAGTACCTATATATGTGTTATTAACTTATTACTGTGTTGGAGTGGATTGGATTTAAAAATCAAAGTAGATGCCTGCTAAGATGGTGAAAATTCATGTCGACATTCCTCTAGATTCAATGATAACTAGCAGCAATACTAAGCTAGATTTCTTAAATAATTAAATTAATCATTGCACTTTTCAGAGCCACCTGCCATGAGACCAATATTTTAAAATATTAATCAGTGTTTTTTAATCCCTACAAGCATGCTGGTAAGCTTATATTTCGGCTACTAGTATCTTTACATTAGCTTTTTGTAGTTGTTTGACTGACTGTCTAAATACAGGCGTATGTCATCTCCTTCTCACTTGGTATTGGGGTTACCCCTTGGATTATAATGTCTGAGGTAACTTCAGATCCTTTTTAGCATGGAAGCCAAAACAATTTTCAGTTATAAGTTATTCTTTCTTCTGTGGCTGTAGAATATTTTATTTTCTTACATCTAGAAAATTAAAGGTGCAAAAAAATCCTTTCAGATGGCCGTGTCATAGAATTAGTGAATGCTCCTGACACGAACTTACAGATGACTACTTGTAAGGAGAAATCATATGATATGTGAATTTTTTGTCACCTGCTGCAGATACTTCCAGTTAATGTTAAGGGATTGGCTAGTAGTGTAGTAACATTGGAAAACTGGTCATCTTCTTGGCTGGTGACCATGACTATAAATTGACTTCTACAGTGCAGATCTGCAGGTAGTTTGGTTGTGGTCATTTCTATGTCCAAGCTAGATTTACACTCTTTCTTTCAATAGCTAATTGTCTGACAGATTTTTATCGTGCTGCAGGAACATTCTTGCTTTATGCCATCATATGCTTCTTCACTTCAATCTTTGTGGCATTTTTTGCGCCTGAAAGTTGAAACTAAAGGGCATACTCTAGAGGAAATTAAGACATCGTTTAGATGAGCTAAATTAGGAAGAACATCTTACATGTTGCTTCTACATATGCCTGCAATTATTTGGTATTATACACACACTATTATGCCTCAGAGAATATAAGGTCATTGTGGTCATGACAGGGCTGGCAATGGTAATTGACCGATAGGCCTTATTAACTGAACTTTCAATCATGATGGTTTTGTCTTATGATAGAAGTCATAATAAATTTTTCAATCATTGTAAGTTAGCTTTCATAAGAACAAAGCAGTCTTGCCAGCATTTGGCAGGAACTTCACTGCAACACAGCTTTGTATTTCTATACGGGCGGAATAAGCTAATGAGACTCTAATGCTACAAAGTCATACATACACTATTATGCCTCAGAGAATATAAGGTCATTGTGGTCATGACAGGGCGGGCAATGGTAATTGACCGATAGGCTTTATTAACTCGACTTTCAATCATGATGGTTTTGTCTTAGGATGGTTTTCGATCATTGTAAGTTAGATTTCATAAGAACAAAACAGTCCTGCCAGCATTTGGCAGGAACGTCACTGCAACACAGTAAGCTAATGAGACTTTTCTGGTCTTACAAAGTCCGTATGTGTGTGGATTAATGTAACAAGACTTTTTTAGTCTTAGAAAGTTGATATAAAAGTTTTGTTGTTGTGAAACAGATGTCAGTAACGTGTTACAAAAGTTGTTGGACTTAAATTATCAAACTCCTTGCTCCTGTGATACGCATCTTTCCACTTCCTTTGCAATAAAGTAGAAAATATCATCTTATTCATTGTTAGTTATTCATACCCCACCGGGCGAAGAATTGTACATTGCACAATAGGAATGCAATGTATCCACTTTCCTTTAATGGTCTGTGGGCTGCGGAATTTTGTTGATATGGATAATAATTCATTTCCCATTTTCAACAGCATGTTTACAACATGAGAGAGGTTACTTGATCAATTTCAAGGCCAGTCGTAATCTTTCCTCTGATCACTTATCATCTTGGCAGAGATTCAACTGTTGACAGTGGGAGGGTGTTGCCTGTAATTATGATACATTCCATCATCCATCTTGATGTAAGTACTGAACATCGCCTTGATACGGTTGATTTAGGTTCTGATTTAAGTGATGATAGGTCCAGTAGGGAGCTTCGTCCATCACTGTTTAATCTGCAGCATCTACAGCACTTGGATCTCAGTGGGAATGACTTTTCAGGTATTTCTATTCCTCCCCAGTTGTCAAAACTGCAGAGTCTTACATTTCTTAGCTTGTCAAAGGCTTGATTTGGCGGTGAAGACTCTCTGGAATTGGGAAATATATCAAGTCTACATCATTTGCATATGTCAAGTAACATCTTGAAGAGAAGTAATTTTTACGTATGGGTCAGAAATCTAAGAAGCTTGGTATTCTTAGTAATGAATGAAGTGAACCTGACAATGCGGTCTGAGCATTGGGATGAGGCCCTCAGCGGTCTGGCCAATCTTACCAAGATTCACCTGTATGGCTGTCGGCTCTCAGGTATTATTGTAGATCTCTTGAACCTCACCCATTTATCACATCTGCATATAGGTTAGAATTCATTCCCATTTGATCTACCCTCTTGGTTTGAGAACATTTCCTCGTTGGTTTCACTTGAACTCAGTGACTCATCAAAATGGTTCCATCCCTTCCAATTTCATGGCCTGTTCAAGAATGATTAATCTTGTGCTTTACACTAATTTTGACTTGAAAGGAAACCTTTCTTTCATTCTAAGCCATATGTCCTCACTTGTCAAGCTATATATTCCTTGGTGTAATTTAGGAGCGTTTCCCTACTCCACTGCAAACTTTTAAAAACTTAAGACCATGCATCTGGCCTATAACAATTTGGAGGGCAGTATACTATCCTCTTTTGGGAGCTTTTAGTCCTTAGATATATCTGGACCTTAGTCACAACCGGTTGAATGGTCATATTCCTCCATCGCTGTGTTAGCTTCCAACATTAAGTGCGCTTATTCTAGACCATAACCAGCTGCCAGGAACAATTCCAGATTCCATTTTGAATCTGGAAGTATTGTCATTTCTTCCAATTGATTAACAGGCAAGCTTTCACTTCAGCTACTTGAAAATCTGACTCGCCTCCTAGAATTGCAGCTTTCTGAAAATCTGCTTCTCATTAACATCTCTAAAGCTGGGTTTCTCAGTTTTGCCACCTGAATGCCCTTGGATTGGGGTCTTGCAATATAGAAGGCGACTCACCTGCTTTTTGGTCCCAGCAATGTCAGTTGGAAAGGCTAGAACTTTGAGATAACAACACTGTGGGAAATCTTCCTTCGTGGCTGTGGGATTTTCCTAATCTTCAATGGCTCAATCTTTCTGGAAGGTTGTCTACCCCCAAGATATTCCATTATTTTAATGTGGTGGACTTACATGGTAATAGATTATATGGCTCTCTCTTCCTGTTCCTGATTTAGCTTTAAAAATATTAGATCTGTCGGATAATGGGTTTAATGACTATTCCTGCAACAATTGGCATACCATCCTCTGTATCATTGTCAGGGAATAATCTGACTGGACAAATTTCAAGTTTATATGAATCTATTCAGAAAACTACCATGCCATTTTAGACTTGAAAAACAAGCTGATTGGTACGATTCCTGCAAACATTGGGAGGTGTTCTAGATTAGTAGTTTTAAAATTGGCTCAAATGAAACCATGGCTTGCTTGGATTGGAGCTGTTCAATCCTAGAATCCTTGTAAGCCATGGCTTACTTGGAATCTCTGGATCTTTCAGAAAACAAGCTGTCAGGAAGGATTCCTTCCAAACTCTTGAATCTTACATTCCTTGTGTGTTGAATCTTTCTGACAACATGCTTTTTGGGTTAGTACTGTAGGGGAAGCACTTTTCATCCTTAAATCCCAATCTTCATGGACCTCACCTTGAAAATATAATACTAGGTTGTGGTTTGGGTAGGAGAGGTAATCTCAAAGAATTGAATAATACAGGTGATGGAGATGGAGATGCAGATGCAGATGTAATGGATCGATGGTGGGCAATGGGAGTGTGGTTAAGTTGCGGAGTGTGATTTGCTACTCTGATTCGTGCTTCACATAAAATGGAGATACATGCTTTGTTCTCATAATTTACTCCTGTCATACAGGTTTATGATTTATTTTCATTGTTATAGTGTGTGCCTAGAAACAATTCATTTTTAGTTTATTTCAAAATGAGTATGAAGAATAAGTAATTGGGATTTTGTTCATAGTTTAAAGTTCTCATATGTTTATATGTTTTTATGACTAAGATTATTCGTATCTTTACTTGAAATTGAACATGGTAATTGTGAAAAGAAATTAGATCTATTAAATCAATTTCTTGCTTTTATTGTATTATAACATTGTAATTTTCTAATCTCTATAAAAAGTAAAATTTTATTTTTTATAATCTTAGATTATAAACATTTTTCAAGATCTTACACTACCAAAAAAATTCATAAAAAGATAGAATTAAATATATTCATAATAGCAAATACGTACCCGTTGATGTGATTTTCGTGACCGTACCAACACAGAATAAAGTTGTCATCGGCTACCCTATTCTCTCTTGATCAAAGTATCTAGCACGCTAAGATTGCGAGTGAGTTCGTGCGTTCAACTCCAAGGTTCCTTCTAGGTGGTGGATGGTCTTAGTTGGCTCGATGTGATTTACTGGTATTTCAAGAGGACCTACGCAATTGTTCAACAACGAACAATAGACAACAGATTAAATTGGGTTTTATGTGGTTCAAATGATTTGGTAGGTAAGTGCAAGTTTCCTAACACTAACCAGAAATGAATTGAATTTAAATGTGTAGGGATAAGAGATGCTATTATTCTACTCTAAGGTGTGGGACATGGCAATCAATTCTTGCAAACTTCAACCGAGCTTTGCTTTGCCTCGCTTTGGACAACTTCCACAAAATCGGTGCAAGCTTCAGAGGAGCAATCAAAGGTATTCAAATCATGATTCAACATGAAGACAACACAATGACGCATGCCAACTTATAAACTATAATCGAAGTTAAGTTCACAATGTTCCAGTTGACCACTCAAGGCAAACCCACCGTTAGCGAGCCCGCTAGTGGTATGGATAAGTGAAGTTTTGTTCAAATTAAACACCACATTCCACAATTACTAACTACTTGCATGAAATGAAATCTATTTTACATTAAAATACTTCAAGATTCTAAGTGAATTGGAAGGACGAAAAAGTTTTGCTAGTTACAACAAAAGAAGAGATCACCATCAATGAAAACTATTTTTATTGAGAGAGTTCACAACTTCTTACAAAGTATTCAAATGGAAGACTTTCCTTCCTTTTCAATCTAAGCTAGACTATCAAACTATGCTACCTTCTATTCTATCAATCTCTTTCTATTCCTTCTCTGCTATTCTCAAATGAGGGGGGATGCCCCTTTTATAGTTGGCCAAATCCAATGGACGACTTAGATTCAATTACAATGAAGGGCTCAGATTAAGCCACATAAACCCTAATCCTACAAATTGCCACTAAGAGGAGTGGGGTAATAAACGAGCAATTAATGTCCATCACCCTTTTAGAAGTTTGTTGTCCATAGATGCATTTGCATTGTCCTTGTTCCTCGTCTTGACTGCAAACTGGATGAGTATGATCATCATGGCTTCTGTTTCTTGGATTGATATGGCAAGTACATTCTCGATCTAACTCCAAGGTGACAACTTCTTTCTCTTGCTCGATGATGATTTCCTTCTCAACTGACATTCTCTAACATTGAACTACATAAGGATGATTATTTCTCCACCCCTAATCCTGAAGGATTTTCTTATCTTGGACTTGAGCATTTCTCCCTCGCCATCTACTTCTCTGAATTGAGTGCATATTAGGTTATTCCAATACTTAGCCATTTCTTCCAACATGTAACTTTTCTTCTTTTGAGGTTGTAATGTTGTCTTGGATTACTTGCTTCATCGCTTCAAGTCATCGTGCTCTGGCCCCAGCGTTCATCCTGCAAAATAGATAAAAAGAAGAGCATCAGAACACTTATAATAAAAATTCGCTTTACTCACCTGATATCCATGTTCTGATCTCTAAGGTTTGAATGATCTAGTTTATCCTTTTTCTCTAGCAAACTTCATTTTCAAATTTTCATGCCTTAGCCAAATTTCCAACCCATCTACCTTAGAAATAATTTATTTCCTCTAGAAAATTCATCGACCAGGCACCCGAGTGAAATCTTCATCTTACAGTCTTTGGCGAGGTGTGGAAGATTTTAAAATCAATTCCTTGTCGAAGATATCCAGAACCCAGAAGAAAATTCTCCTCAGAAAACACCAAATTCATGGGTCAATAGACGAAGGGGTACTTTTAATTTTTGCAAATTATACCTTAGAAAAATATTTTGCCATCAAAGTTCATCTTCATTCTTCATCTTTGGGCGTATTTTTTTGGACAATTTTCTTCAACTTCATGAAGCTGATGCATTCTGACTCCTTGCCAATTTATCCATGCCTTAGTAAATTTTATCATCCTCTCTCAAGGTTGGGTGTATTTCTCTAGTGGAGGAGAGATTTAAATACTTAGAAAAATTTCATCATCTCCATGAGCATGGGCGCATATGAGGAGTCTAGAAGGAATTTTGAACACCTTAGAGCTTTTTTCATGCTAGCCCATCAACTTGAGCGCATTTAGCTAGTGGTGGAGGAATTCAACATACTTAGCAACTTTTAAAAGCCACCCCCTTCAACAAGTTTGGGCACATTTGAGGCATCAAGGAGGAATTTCCAACACCACTAAACACATTTCCTAGAGCCACCTCCAATGTGGGTGCATTTGACATGTTGAGGAGGAATTAACAATGCCTTAGCTATTTTTCTTCATACCTCTTGGAGATGGGCGCATTTGGGAGCCTCTACAAGAATTTTGCAACACTTAAAAACTTCTCCAAGCACCTCTCCAACATGGGCGCATTTGGGGGGCCCTGTAGGAACTAAACACTTAGAAACTTTTCTAGCTCCTCCATAGCCTAGCAAGTTGGGCACATTTCATGGGTTGAGGAGGAATTCAACACCTTAGTCATTTTCTTGCTTCTCCTCCAAGCTGGGCGCTTTCTCAAGGGTTTGAGCTTTCACTCTTCAACACTTAGAATTTTTTTTCAATGGCATCTCCAAGTCAAGGCGCATTTACGAGTAGCTACTTCAAGTTTTCAACACTTAGAAAAAACTCCAAGCATCTCTCTCTTCCTTGGGCACATTTGGCCTTTTGTACTTCCAATTTCACCTGCCTTAGAAAAATTTATACTTGATTCTTCTTTGGATGGCGCATTTACCTAGGAGAGCTTCCATTTTATGACTTAGTTGAAACTTCATCACCAATTCTAGCTTCTTCATGGCTGAGGGCACATTTGTGTATGTGGACAGGAAATCTTCCTCACTTAGAAACTTTTTCATCACCTTGCCTTATGATGGGCGCATTTGAGAGGGTCTACTACCAGTTTGTGCCTTAGAAACTTTTTCACTTCACCTCCTTGGAACTAGGGCTCATTTAGGGGGTCCAACAGGAAGTTTCTCAGACTTGAAAACTTTTTCATCCTTCTGCTAGTCTCATCTTGGGCGCATTTCGCAAGGGGTGAAGGAATATCATCAAGACTTGAAATTTTTAATCATCTCCATCAAGTTGAGGGCACATTTAGGAGGTCAAGTAGGAAATTTCACATACTTAGAAACTTTTTCCTTCATGCCTCTTGGAGTTGGGCACATTTGGAGTAGGCAACATGAATTTCTCACTTGAAAACTTTTTATCATCCTTTTGCTAGCTATCCAACATGGGCGCATTTCAGAGGGTGAGCTGGAAGTCTCACATTTTTTAGCTTGCTTGTCTTGGTTTGCTATATTTAGTAAGTTTCTAATTTTCACTCTTCTGAAGCTCAGATTGATTTGAAATTTTAGCCACAGGATCCTCATGATCCAGTTGATTTGTTCACATTGCCATCTCGTGCCGACTTGCTATTTATAGCATGTTTCTAGAGGTGATTTACTATTTATAGTAATTGTTCGGTTTTAGGACTTCCACAACTTCGTTTAACTTGAAATCTGACTGACGTGATCCTCATGGGTTGACCTGCATGTTCACACCGGCGCCTTGCGCTGACTTGCTATTTATAGCTTGTTTTTGGAGTGCCTTACTATAAATAATAGGTGTTCAGATTGCCTTCAAATTTCACTAGTGGAATCCTTGAAAGATACTGATCGCAGTGGGATACATCAGTTTTCAAAGATTTTGGCGTTTGACCCCTCATTTAGGTCCTGAAGCTGGAAACCCTAATCTGACTTGCATGTTGCTCAAACAATCTCTGTTTGACCCCGTTTCTGTTGCACATCGCCCTGTTCGTGATACTGAAGTGTTGGGCAGCTGCCAGAGTGGTCTTGCTAAAAATAGTAAGTCGCTAAAAAAGTGCCCAACTTTGCTTGCATGTCACCTTGCTGCGTAGCTCTTGAAAAACCCATACAGAATAATTTGACATGCATTGAAAAATTCTGCATGCAAACCCTAAAAATAGCCTATGAAGACAGCTCTTGAAAAAGGCCCTGATCCTGGTTTGCATGCTACATCATTGCAAAACTTTCGAAAAACCCATAAAGAATAACTTGACATGCATTGAAAAGTCCTGCATGCAAACCCTAAAAATAGCCTCTAAAGACAACTCTTGAGAAAGGTCTTGATCCTGGTTTGCATGTTATATCATTGCAAAGCTTTCGAAAAACCCACAAAGAATGTTCAGACATGCGTAGAAAATTCCAACATGCAAACCCTAAAAATAGCCTCCAAAGGCTAAGTGCTGAAAGTTATCATTTCATCTTGCATGTTATATCATTGTGTAGGTCTCAAAAAACTCAGAAATATTCTTTAGACATGCATTGAAAAACTTTGCATGTAAACCCTAAAATCAGCGCCTGAAGGTGATACTAGCTAAAAATAAAAAGTTGTTAGATCTGGCTCAAATTTTGCAAACAAGCAGTTTGACATGTCCTGGATGCAGTGTAACGGTTAGAACTTTTAAAGTGCTGAGAAAATGCCCTAAATTGAACACTTACTAAAAATAGCAAGTTGTCAGAATTCAACGAAATTTTGCTGGGAACTTGCTGGAAGCTTGTCGATTGCAATGCCAAGCTCAGATTCCAATTTACTCACTCCATTTGACTTCAAATTGACCGGAAGATCCAAAACCCTAATTCTCAGACTTAGCCAAAATCTCAAGTTTAAGCTCAAAGACAGGGACATCCTGGGAAAGACAAATAGAATGAGAGAGACAACAGGAAAACCAACCAAAATCAAGCCAAAAAATCCAAACGAAGCAAAAATTAGGGGGTCCCCATTTGCAATGGGGTGATGTGTGAAAAGGTCACAACAGTACCATAGTTTTACAATATCAAATATAAAGTGTGTGTACAATTTATTTATTCAAGGGGTAAACGCTTTTGACCGGAGCTATGAACCATAATACAACCATTCAACAATATCACCCCAATGGGGTTTGAACCTTGGTGGCAAGAACAACATTGTCACCTGTAAGCCATCACACCATGCCAATACCGGCTAAAGTGTGTGTACAATTATTTTTCTATGTGGAAGTTATTTTTTTCATCCATGCAACATCTAACTCTTTCGTTTAGCCAATGCAAGATATATTTTTTCCTATTTTTTCTTTTCTCATAGTTTGTAGTCCCTTTTTTACTAAAAAGTTGTACATACAAATTAATAATTAAACAATGAATATAACCACAATTTATATAAAAAAGAGTTTGAGATTGAAAAACTAGATAATGATAAACTATGATTATTGGTAAATTCATGTTTGTATTTATTTAGCTTATTTAGCTCTAAGACATTTGGTGCTTGAGGCTATGAGGTAATGGCTATCTTTTCCATAAAATTGACTTGGAACAAACATTTAAAATTTGAATCAAGCAAGTTGGGTTGTGCCATGTGGCCTAGCTTACAAATTGGATTCACAAAGTGTCATAGTATAGGCTAGTAGGAGACTTAAAGCAACGTGTCGATCTTGACTTAAGGTATTTAAGAAGATATAGCTTGTGGGTTGAGGAATTGAGTCAATGAATTGAGCACTAAGATGATATATTTACATTAAGTGTTCAAAGTGGTGTAAAAAAGGCATCAAAGAGTAGTGTATACACATTTAGCCCTTTCCTTTCCCACACTTTGGTGTAAACAGATGTCAATGTGTAGGGCATACACATTTATTCCTTTCCTTTCCCTCACTTTAGTGTACATTTGAATCTTCATGTGTCATGCATGACGTAGTCAAATATGTAGCAAGGAAAAATAAAAAATAAGTGTATGGGGTTCATTATTGGCCAACACCCTTTTATCTTCATATACTTACAAAGCCATGTTATTATTTTGTACTTCACACAAAATCATTATGAAAAATTTAAGCATTCATCATTAGGTGTTATAAATATGAAGAATAAAACATTATGCCCCCCACAAAATATACACATGGTGTGAGATGTAGAAGGGATCATGATGCATAAGGCAATGGTGCAATTGCAACCAATGTAGAAGGGATCATGATGTGTAAGGCAATGGTGCAATTGCAACCAATGTTGCCCCATGCACGAACCTCTTCTAAATGATAATGTGGATGGAATCATGATCTATAAGGCAATTGTGCAGCTAGAACTGTTATGTTGTGGAGCTAGAACTATTATGGTCTCCACAAGGTATGCAATCATTACACAATGTAAAATCTAGTGTAAATAGATCTATGATAAATAAGGAAATCAAAAAATTCACACGAATGTGGCCACAATGGCATATACAATAACATGTAAAGATCATAATGTTATAATAAGGAAAATATGTGACAGTGTGTGAGATGTCATACACTCAATTTAGGGAGAGGAGAAAATATTTGTAATAATAGAACAACCAAATATATAATAATGTGACCATCCACAAAGTATTATTCAAATGATTTAACTATTATGGATCATGTAATAATACACAAATGATTGTACCCAATGTTGCCAAATATATAGTAATGTGACCATCCACAAAGTACTATTCAAATGATTTAACTATTATGGATCATGTAATAATACACAAATGATTGTACCCAATGTTGCCATCATGTGTGTACACACATGGTTGTCAAATGCATGGCCATGTGTTGGTTGCTGTAGTATTGTGGAAAATATTGTCATGTAAACATGATATAAAGAATGCCATGCAAGATATCATTATGTAAAATGACATGAAAAATGTGTTCTAAGATGTTATCATGAATATATAATATGATAAATTTCATGTGAAATATTATCTTGGGATAAAAGCATGTTTCTCTTATTTTCTATTCTTTGAGTGAAGATGAAGTGCTTGGTTTGTATATAGTCTCATAATTGAAGAAGCACGACATTTTAGAGATGGAAAGTGATATGTGAGATGGAAAGTTAGGGCCAATAAATTATAAAAGAGATATAGGTGATGAGGCCAAAGTAATGAATATGTAAGAAGAAATAGGTGATGAGGGCTATGTAAGAATAAATGTTTGGTAAGGAAAACATCCATATAACTATTAAAGAGATGGCGTAAATAAAGTAAGAATGTAAAGGTGATGAAAAAAGCGAAAAAGAAATGATGACTAAGACCATTAAAATGTAAGGTGGAGCATTTAAAATTAGGTATAATGAAAAGGCCAAAGAAAAGCTATGTTTTGTTAATGAAATGATGTCTTGGGGAAACTTTCATTAGTTTGCATAGTTTCAAATCCATATAGGGAAAAACACAAAGGTAAGTGTAAAATGAATAAAAAGTTTTATAATGAACAACACATAAATAAAAAGAAATTTCCATGGATGCTTGTGTTGAAATGTGTTTTTGTGTCATCCACTACATGGATAATTTATGTATTTTTTAGTTTTTGAAACAAGGGATGGGATCTCAAAAGTAAGATAATTGATCTATGGCTTTGGGAATGCATTGAGCATAATGGTAGGAGGGATATAGATATAAGGATTTGTATAAAATGTAAATGTAAATAATGCGTGTTGAAGGTGTTAAATTTCCTAAACATAAATTCATTAAATTTTAGATCTAGGAAGGGTGACAAAAATGCTTCCCCCAAGGATTTCATGTATACAAAGCTTCATTTTTCCAATGAGATTTCTTTGACTTTACATGTAGATATATAATACCTTGTTAATATAATATTTAATTTGTATGGGTTCTATTATTCCATTCTTAAAAAGACCTAGGCTTTTACCTTTTATATTTATAACTTAGTAAAATTAAAAAGTGTAGCCATATTATTATTATAATTGTGAAAAGTAGGGTAGATATATATCATTGTGAGTATCCTCTAATTCAGACTCACTATGCAAAGACAAGCATTATTGGTATATTTCACATGAAGCTTTGGTGTTTATCCATGTGCGTGGATACATAAGTAATGTGGAAATAACAAACTCAATCATTTATCTATTTCTCCATCAAGATTGTGTGAAAACCTTTTGTCGCACAATCATCTTCATGACTATCTTCAAATTGGCTTTAGATTGTTTTTCAATTCTTTAAGTTTAGGATTCTCTTTAATGAATTATGTTTGAGGTTCAATACTAATTTAAAATGAAAATGTATTTGCATTGACATTGGCTATGTATAATTTCTCTTTAAATGTAAATTTAAATGACTAAAATGAAGGGCTGATAGAACTATCCATATGACATGTGTCCATGAACATCATAAGGTAATATTGTCTGATAATTTGTCAAGCATCATGTTTCATAAAGTGTTCATTGTAACTAGTCCCAATGTTAGTGATGAAGTAGTGCTTAAGGAATTTCTCTAAACATTATAGAAAAATTAATTCTTACCTCCAAGTTTTGTATATTCTATATTTCTATCTTAAGTCTATAAAAGCAATTATCCCTACATATAGTAGGGTAAGTGAATAATTTTCAAAATACTTGATGATTATATCCCAATGCTAAATAAAATTGCATAAAACACACAAAAATGAAGATTGTATCACTAAATAGAAGGGTAAGTGAATAATTTTCAAAATATCCAATGATTATATCCTAATGCTAAATAACATTGCATAAATCACACAAAAATGAAAACTTTAAAATGTAGAAGCACACAAATAGTTAAGCATTCAAATTAGTTTTCCATTGCTTTGAAATAAATTTACAAAATAACTTCTACAACTAATATTAATCACAATTACACAAAAAATGAGTGTATTCAATATGTTACAAAAATTAGCTTTACTTACAAAAAGCATCCTTATCACTTATAAGGATGAGATAGGATAGGTCTAAATCATTAATGAATATCTACATTTTATTTAGACTTATTTATTAAAAAAAAAGAGTTTTGATTTAATCCTTAAAAGTGAAATACAAAATATAATAACTCAATTTTTCTAACTCTTTCCACACATTCACATTAAACTTGTGCAAAAGTTTTTATCCAAGCTAAAAACTAGATATCCCTTGGTAAGGAAGGAATTATGCACAAATCCATTGATCTATTATTTCTTGAAAATTGGAGGGCTCTATGATGTTGATCACCAATGCTATCTAGTTAGGAAACTTATTTAGAAGCCTACTCTCACTAAATGTGCTCCTTGGAGTCTAAACATTCTCTTAAGCATCACTTAATATTTGTGTGAACCATTGAGGTGTTTAGATATGAACTGGAAGGGACTGAAGTCTCTCCCTCCTCACTTGAAGGTTTTTTTTCACAAACTAGAATCCACTGGTGTCTTTAGAGACCTAGGTTCAACATTCAAATCTTCCTTCTCCTCATCCTCTATTATTTGAAACATCTCATCAATCTTCCAAGATATAAAGTCTTCCTTAAAATTCACATCCCTACTAAACTAACTACTTTCCTTTTCTATGGAATAAAGACCATATAGGGCTTTGAAGTATCATTATAACCCACAAATAAACCTTTCCCATTAGAAGGCTCTTTAAAGGTATATCAATATAAAATGGACAACCAAAGATGCAAAAATGACTCATCTCTAGCTTTAGACCACTAAATTCCTCTTTTGGTGTTTTGTCCAAAATTTATGTCATGATGCTCTCATGGACCACCTCACGGTTGGCTCTCCAGTTTCATATGTTTCCTCTAAGGAGGGTGACCCTCCCTTAGTTCTGCTTTGGAGTTGGAGCCTCCCTAGGTTCCTCTTCCGACTCTCCCTTCTGCGAAACCTTTGCTGCCTTGATCTACTATCGATGTCCAGTCAGAACCTACCCATCCCTCGTTGAACGTTTTTGATGGTCCTTTGATTGCTCCTGTCTCCTCTTCTTCACTGCAGTCTCCCTCGCTGTGTGGTGGCTCCTTGCTCGGGGTGGTCGTTGTGGATCCACTCTCTTTGCCTCGCTTGGAGGATTTTGATTCTAAGCCCTCTTGGTTGGTTGTGCTAAGAAAGAAAAAGGGACTCCCTAAATCCGTTGCCTCTTTGCGGCCTTGGGTTCAAGGAGTCAGGTTGCCCCCCTTTGGTTCTGGAGTTGTCTAGTCCTTGTTTGTTTTTTGTCAACTATCAGTCAGTTGTTTTTGTTAGTTTTCGTCTAGTTCTTGCTCTGGTTTTAACTAAGCTTTGCTTTGGCCCTTTGGGCTTTATGTGTAAAGGGTACAACACCCTATAAATGCTGCTTACTTTATCAAAAACATTACATAAATTAAAAAATAATGAAAACTTCATGATATTGGAGTAGAAGGCAAGGATAACATTGTGTAACACAATTTTTTTTTAAAAAAATAAATCATGTAGGATTTGGGGCTAGAAATTGCAACCAAGGTTGGAGGAAAATTTCATAGGATTTTCTTGTGAAATCATATAGCCAAACAAAGTGATACATTACATTTTTTCATAAATAAATTTGGGCTTAGTTCATTTGAGAATTATGGCTAAGAGTAGGGTGAAGAATCCCATGATTTGTTTGAGGAAATTATTAACTATTTATTATGTAAATATGTGAAGGTTTCCTTTTCTACTTGAAGTTACATAAAAAACTATGAGGTTTCAAATTGTCGCTAAATGATCAATTGTAACCATTTTTTTATGAAAGTCATGTCATTTTGTTAAAAGAATCACAACAGGTTTTTCAAAGTTTTTAAAGTCATTTTTGTTGTTTCAAACAACAACTAGGGATAAGGAATTTGTGATGCTATTTTTGAGAAGTACAAACTCATGACCAAAAGGGTTTGTAAGTTTGTAATGAATATGTTTTGCTAAGT
Organism: Sequoia sempervirens; assembly: GCA_007258455.2. Classification (NCBI taxonomy): domain Eukaryota; kingdom Viridiplantae; phylum Streptophyta; class Pinopsida; order Cupressales; family Cupressaceae; genus Sequoia; species Sequoia sempervirens. The sequence continues at coordinate 36,914 of VDFB02069491.1, forward strand.
TCTAGGATAGATTTTTAATATTATGTTGGACATAGCTAGGGAACAATACAAACTAGTAGCTAGGGTTTGAATGACCATAACTAGGGTTTTTGAGTGGTACAAAGTAGCAATAGGAATTTGAACCAAAAATTAGGGCAACAAGCTAGATTCTTTGAGATAGTAATTAAGATTTTATTTCAAGTGTTTTTATACAAAATTTATTATTTGCAAAAGTAACAGTACATGTTTGAAGAAGAACTAGGGTTCACATTTTGTAGCCTAGGGTTTTGATTTAGGAATGGAGTCAAACATCAAGAGCAAGGGAAAGGGTAAGGATCCATCCTCACAACTAGGGAAGAATAATTTGAATAAAATTATGTATTACAGTTGTCATGTGTTTAATCATTATGTATCACAATGTCCAAACATGAAGAACCAAGGGAAGCAATAATAGATGGAATTAGCAACCTTTGCAAAAACTTAGATGAATGCTTTTTCTATTGAGATTGAGGAGTTCTCAATGGTTTCTTATCTCTCTACTAGCTCAATTCTAATGAATGTTTGGTATGTGGACAATGGAACCTCTAGGCATATGGCATCAACCTAAGAGTACTTTACCAATTTCAAGGAACATGATTTGGAGTTCAAATTGAGCTCTTGGTGATGATTCTAGGTATTCAATAGCAGGAGTTAGTACAATTTCCTTTCAACTACAATCAAGGATCTCTATAGGTTTTGATAATATTTTTTTTTCTTGGTCTCAAGTTTAAAATTTTCTTTTAGTTTCAATGATAGAGGATAAGAGCTATGATGTACAATTCAAGGATCAGTAAGTTCTTAACAGACTAAAAGAATCTAACCTAGATGCAACACAAGTTATAATGGTTAGAGAAGGAAATATTTATAGGTTATAGGGTGAACTGGAGTTAGTAGCATTGATGACTAACATCAATGATTTAGGGTCATCTAGCTTTTAGGAAGTTGTGGATCAATTTTTTTGGAAAAATACCATAGTGGAAGAGTACACCTATATCATTTAAAATGATGTTTGAGACATTTTTCCAAGATTAGAAGTGAAGTTTGTTGTGATTTTTTGATAGCTCTATAAAATCAAGCATATTATAGATAGTAGAATTGAAAAGTACAAAGTGATGTTTGTGGTGATATAGTTCTTCTAGGAGGAGGGAGTGGACTATGAGGAGATGTTTGCTCTATTCATTGGATACACTTTCGTTAGAATATTCATGTATAAATAGTTTTAGTCATGGGCTGAAAACATTAGATGGATGTTTATACCAATTTTCTTATTGGTCTCATTGAAGAAGTGTATATAGAGAAACCTTAGGTATTTGAGGTAAATGGGAAGCAATCCCATGTTTGTAGGCTTAGGAAAGCCTTGTATGGATTCAAATAGGTACCTAAGGAATGGTATTATATGATAGATTGTATGGACTCAAATAGGCACTTGGTGATTATGTCCTAATGTTAAATAACATTACATGAATCCATAAAAGTCATTAGTGATAATTTGAATGTGTAATTATCTTTGTATGCTTTTTATTTTGATGTCCATAAAAGCATCCTTATCATTACTAAGGAAAAGATGGAAGTTAAGTCTATATCACTAATGAATATCTACACTTTATGTAGACTTATTTAGTTAAATAAAATACTCACTTTAATCCTTATAGGTGAAATACAAAATACAATAACTCAAATCATATTAACTATTTCCACACATTCACATAGGGGACCAAAAGGGGGTCTTTAGTGGCTACTTTTTTGCTAAAAATAATTGTTGTCATGTTGAATGCACCCTTTGGAAGATTAGCATAGCAATTCTCCTTTCAACTGACATAATGGAAACACTCCTAGGTTGTGTGTGACCTATAAATTGGAGTGAATCTCCAAAGAGGGTCGATTCCCCTAGTGTAGCACCCAAAACTAATCTATTTTATTCCCGATGCAAGGAAAAGGGATAAAAACTAATTTTTATTTTTTTTAAATGAAATGATACACCTAAAATTTTCATGACTTGTACTTGCTTGAACATACACAATGTGATTAAAGAGACCAACACACCATACACAACTTAGAATTTAACATGTTTATGCATAAGTGTTTCATAAAAAGATTTTAAGTTTTATAACAATCTTAAAAAAGAACATCATTCACAAATGAAATTGGAATAAACTTGACATAAGCACAAACTATGACTTGCAAAAAAGAAAAGAAAAAGACACAATGAATCAAGGATAATTAACTTTATGATAGGAAAAGATCAACCATTTCATGAATTTAAATAGTATACAACTTTTTAGAAGGTAAAATGGCTCTTTTATTGATCACAAAGGCCTATATAGTTGAGTACAAATCGGTTTTATCATATGTTCTCCCCCCAAAAAAAATTGAGTTACGATGAAAATGATAACTTCTTACATCAGCTGCATTCCTTAGCTGCATTCCTGGATCACCTCTGAATGGGAGCCTTTGATTTCTGGTAAAGTTCATATTTTCCCCATGGCTAAGGTTTTTTGTAGCTAAGTTTGATAATGCTTAGGACAAAAATATAATATTATGTGATAACCTTTTTAGCTGGGAGGACAAATATTTGCTAATGATTAAGCCCTAGCATTCAAATTTCAATCCTACTTTTGAAACTTTTAATAAGATCCTAATTTGGGTTCGGTTGCCTAATCTTCCCCTCCACCTTTGGAGTGACTCTCTTCTGGAGGATGTGGGTGAAGCCCTTGGTGATTTTTTGTTGGTGGATGAAGAATCTTCTGACATTTTTCATTCCACCTTTGCTCGTATGCTAGTTAAAAATGATGTTTCAAAAGGGTTTCCTGTTGAGGTTTTACTTAAATCTTCTAAGGGTTCTTGGATCCAATCTTTGGATTATGAAGGGATCCCCTTCCGATGTAGAAGGTGTTTTAAAACAAGACATGTTGCTGCACAATGCAGATTTGAGAAAAAAGCTAAAAAGACTACTTGGTGGAATGGTGCTTCACAACAACATTATACGGTTGAGAAGAAAGCTGATCAACATAGGAGTTTTTCTGAGGTGGTTGCTTTTGAATCGTAGGGTATCAAGACATCCTCTCTAGATGTCCCAAATGACGGGGTTGCTATGGCTTCCCCTATTGAGCAAGTGAGTAGGTCTCAGGCGGCCAGTCCTGGTGTTAGCGCCACGGCTTCCATGTCTGGTGGCTCTTCAGATAAGTCTTTGCTTGCATAAAGGAATAATGATGAGATCTCTAAGACTATGGTGGCAGGCATTCATCTTCAGGATAATAGAGAGTTGGCCTGGCTTGATAAGGCAGCGCAAGTGGAAGAAGGATGGATTATTGTAAAGGCAAGAAAGCAAAAACCTCTAGGCCTTTTTTTGACATGACTCTTCACTCCCAGAAGGATAGTGTTAAATGTAAATCTTGAATGGTCTTGTTTAGGAGTTGGTTTTTGGCTGGCTGCAGGCTGTCTTTTCTACAACCTTGTTCTTTTTTGTAAAGGGTTTTGGGTCCCTTCAAAACTCCATTTTTACCTTTATCAAAAACTTCTTACATCAGAAATCCTTTTTTACAAATTTTATCCATCTGCTCTCCTTTACTAGGCGTACCTTTTGTGTGAATAAATGTTTTCAACTGCCTTTGGTTATTAGTCAAACTTCCTTGGGTGCTAAGGGCTTATTTCCTACTTTTGTCTCCTTCAAAACACTCAACACAATCTCCAGTAGGGTGTGGGGGAAAGTTCTGATTGACTTCAACTATGATGATGCCTAATAAGACATGACAAATGTCTTCATTCTCCTAGATGAGAGTATGGTGGTGAGATGTTGTTACAATCACCCTTGCTGATCTTTCTTCCCCTTTAATTGATCTTGCATGGAAGTAGGACATGTTTCCCACTTCTTGTTATTGTTTTGATTCTTTCTCTCACGTTGGCATTTGATGATGCTCCATATTTATCACAACTATCTAAATGAGTTTTTTAAGGAGGCAAGACTTTTCAAGATGGCTAGCTTCTTGATCAAGATTCATAATAGGAGAGTTGACATTGAAAGGAATGTGAAAATGGTTAAAGATTCGACTCTGGATCCCATAGACTAATGGTCTCATGTACGTCATTAAAAATCATTCATTCATTCATTCTGTGTCTTAGTTGATTATCCTTCTCATTGTGAGCTGCTCATACGACTCTTCATGATGGGAACTATTGAGGTATCTATTGCATGAATTCTTAATTGACCCACATATTTAATGACTTTCTTCTTCTCATCACTTTAGGGAAGAGGAATCATTATTCTTCTACTATTGTCTGTAAATCTTGAATTGAGCTCATAATATTCAATAGTTGATATGTTTTTCTGTGTTTGATTTCTGGAGAAGAACTTTGTACTTTGCACATACAAGTGAATATTTGCATCCTCATCTTCCAAATTCAGTTGATATTTGACGTCATCAAAAAATAAGTTTCTTAGATTCATTGAACCACGTTAATAAGGCGGCCTGATAAGTTGATAACATTAGCTCTATTATACTGATACCAAACCTGCCTTCCACAGTCTATTTGAGGATTTTTTTTTTGCTCCTGAAAGTTTGGATGCTCATTTGAAGAGGCATCTATTCTGGCAATAACAAGCGATGTTTCTCCTTTGAAGTGCTTTGCTACTTTTCCCATTAGCTTGGTCACGCCTTTACAGTTTACGCACCATGGAGCATGAAACTCTAAGAGAATGTCTTCAAAGTTTTTTAGAACAATATTATTGAATGTCTTTCCAACCACATCTCGAACATCTCCCTTGTTTTCAGTTGGTATGGGCTCAGATTTGTAATATGACAACAAATTTACAGCATATAACTTCGAGCAAAAAGCCTTATCTGTGGAGTTATGTTTGAATCTAAGAGGTATTTTGAACCATTGCTGTTGTCAAATGTTGTAAGTGTAGGATTTGTTGGTTTGAGCCCAAATAAAGTAAGCAGGGGTTTTGCAAGGTTCTCATCTGTGGAGTCGACAAGCAGGAAAATAATCTTCGAATTGTAATTTTTTGCTGCAGCTTAGGAGATTGAAATAATGCTCTCATGGTCGCGAGGCTCTGCAAAAATAAGAACCTAAAGTTTAATAAAACTTGAAAAGACTCTCGGCAGAATTATATGCAGTTACTTTGGTAATCAATGGATGCTTGTATTACAAAGGAACTTTCACAACTAATATTAATCACAATTACACAAAACTTGAGTGCATTCAATATGTTACAATCCTTCTATCTTGCTCCTATCTTTATGCTAATTTAGCAAAATCTAATCTAACAAAAAATAGCTTTACTTACAAAAAGCATCCTTATGACTTATAAGGATGAGATAGGATAGGTCTAAATCACTAATGAATATCTACATTTTATTTAGACTTATTTATCTAAGTAAAAGAGTTTCAATTTAATCCCTCAAATTGAAATATAAAATAGAATAACTCAATTTCTTGAACTCTTTCCACACATTCACATTGAACATGTGCAAAAGTTTTTATCCAAGCTAAAAACTCAATACCCCTTGGCAAGGAAGGAATTAGGCACAAATCCATTGATCTATTGTTTCTTCAAAATTGGAGGGCTCTACGATGTTGATCACCAATGCTATGTAGTTAGAAACTTATTTAGAAGCCTACTCTCCCTAAATGTGCTTCTAGGAGTCTAAACATTCTCCTAAGCATCCCTCAATATATGTGTGAACCATTGAGGTGTTTTGATAGGAACTGGAAGGGATTGAAGTCTCTCCCTCCTCACTTGAAGGATTTTTTCACATACTAGAATCCATTGGTGTCTTTAGAGACCTAGGCTCAACATTCAAATCTTCCTTCTCCTCATCCTCTATTATTGTAAACATCTCATCAATCTTCCAAGATGCAAAGTCTTCCTCAAAATTCACATCCCTACTAAACTAACTACTTTCCTTGTCTATGGAATAAAGGCCATGTAGGGATTTGAAGTATCATTATAACCCACAAATAAACCCTTCCCATTGGAAGGCTCTTTAAAGGTATAGCAATATAAAATGGACAACCAAAGATGCGAAAACGACTCACCTCTAGCTTTAGATCACTAAATTCCTCTTTTGGTGTTTTGTCCTCCAAAATTTATGTCATGATGGTAAATAACATTGCATAAATTATAAAATAATGAAAACTTCACGGTATTGGAGCCAAGAGGCAAGGATAACATTGTGTAACACAATTTTTTTTAAAAAAAAAAATCATGTAGGATTTTGTGGTTGGAAATTGCAAGCAAGGTTGGAGAAAAATTGCATAGGATTTTCTTGTGAAATCATGTAGCCAAACAAAGTGAGACATTACATTTTTTCATAAATAAATTTGGGCTTAGTTCATTTGAGAATTATGGCCAAGAGTAGGGTGAAGAATCCAATGATTTATTTGAGGAAATTATTAACTATTCATTATGTAAATATGTGAAGGTTTCCTTTTCTACCTAAAATTATATAAAAAACTATGAGGTTTTAAATTGACACTAAACAATCAATTGTAACTATTTTTTTAATGAAAGTCATGTCATTTTGTTAAAAGAATTACAATAGGTTTTTCAAAGTTTTTAAAGTCATTTTTGTTGTTTCAAACAACAACTAGGGATAAGGAATCTGTGATGCTATTTTTTGAGAAGTACAAACTCGTGACCAAAGGGTTTGCAAGTTTGTAACGAGGATGTTTTGCTAAGTTCTAGGCTAGATTTTTTAATATTATGCTAGACATAGCTAGGGCACAATACAAACTAGTAGCTAGGGTTTGGAGGACCATAACTAGGGTTTTCGATTAGTACAAAGTAGCAATAGGAATTTGAACCGACAATTAGGGAAACAAGCTAGATTATTTGACATAGTAATTAAAGTTTTACTTCAAGTGTTTTTTATTAAAAAAATTACTATTTGCAAAAGTAACAGTACAAGTTTGAAGAAGAACTAGGGTTTACATTTTGTAGTCTAGGGTTTTGATTCAGGAATGGAGTCAAACACCAAGAGCAAGGGAAAGGGTAAGGATCCATCCTCACAACTAGGGAAGAAGAATTTGAATAAAATTAAGTATTTCAGTTGTCATGTGTTTTATCATTATGTATCACAATGTCCAAACATGAAGAACCAAGGGAAGCAATAATTGATAGAATTAGCAATCTCTGCAAAAACTCATATGAATGATTTTTCTTCCCAGATTGAGGAGTTTTCAATGGTTTCTTATCTCTCTACTAGCTCAATTCTAAGGAATGTTTGGTATGTGGACAATGGAACCTCTAGGCATATGGCATCAACCTAATAGTACTTCACCACTTTTAGGGAACACAATTTTGGAGTTCATATTGAACTTGGTGATGATTCCAAGTATTTAATAGTAGGAGTTAGTACAATTTCCTTTCAACTACAATCAAGGATCTCTATAGGTTTTGATATATATATTTTTTCTTGGTCTCAAGTTTAAAATTTTCTCTTAGTTTCAATGATAGAGGATAAGAGCTATGGTGTAAAATTCAAGGATTAGTAAGTTCTTAATAGACTAAAAGAATCTAATCCAAATTCAACACAAGTTATAATGGTTAGAGAAGAAAATATTTATATGTTATAGGGTGAACTAGAGTTAGTAGCATTGATGAGTATCATCGATGATTTAGAGTCGTTTAGCTTTTAGGAAGTCAGGGATCAATTTTTTTTGGAAAAATACCATGGTTGAAGAGTACACCTATATCATGAAAAATGATGTTTGACGTTTTTCCAAGATTAGATGTGAAGGAAGTTATGAATTTTTGATAGCTCTATAAAATCAAGCATATTATAGATAGTAGAATTGAAAAGTACAAAGTGAGGTTTGTGGTGAGAGAGTTCTTCTAGGAGGAGGGAGTGGATTATGAGGAGATGTTTTCTCCATTCATTGGATACACTTCCATTAGGTATTCATGTTGAAATAGTTTTAGTCATGGGCTGAAAAACATTAGATGGATGTTTATACAAATTTTCTTATTGGTCTCATTGAAGAAGTGTATATAGAGAAACCTTAGGTATTTGAGGTAAATGGGAAGCAATCCTGTGTTTGTAGGATTAGGAAAGCCTTGTATGGACTCAAATAGGCACTTAAGGAATGGTATTATATGATAGATTGTATGGACTCAAATAGGCACTTGGTGATTTTGTCCTAATACTAAATAACATTGCATGAATCACATTGCATTGAAAACTTCAAAATAAAAAGCATACAAAGATAATTACACCTTCAAATTAGTTTTTCATTCCTTCAAAAAATTTATAGGGTAACCTCCATAATTGGTGTTATTTGCAAGTACACAAAAAAAAGCATCCGTATCATTTATAAGGAAAAGATGGAAGTTAAGTCTATACCACTAATGAATATCTACGCTTTATTTAGACTTATTTAGCTAAATAAAATACTCACTTTAATCCTTATAGGTGAAATACAAAACACAATAACTCAAATCATATTAACTATTTCCACACATTCACATAGGGGGCCAAACGGAGATCTTTAGTGGCTACTTTTTCGCTAAAAACAATTGTTGTCATGTTGAATGCACCCTTTGGAAGATTAGCTTTGCGATTCTGCTTTCAACTGACATAATGGAAACACTCCTAGGTTGTGCGTGACCTATAAGTTGGAGTGAATCTCCAAAGAGGGTTGATTCCCCCAGTGTAGCACCTAAAACTAATCTATTTTATTCCTGATGCAAGGAAAAGGGATAAAAACTTAGATAAACACTAAATTTAATTTTTTTTAAATGAAATGATACACCCAAAATTTTCATGACTTGTACTTGCTTGAACATACACAATGTGATTAAAGAGACCAACACACCATACACAACTTAGAATTTAACATGTTTATGTATAAATGTTCCATAAAAAGATTTTAAGTTTTATAACAATCTTAAGAAGGAACATCATTTTACAAATGAAACTAGAATAAACTTGACATAAGCCTGCAAAAAAAAGGAGAAAGAGACAACAAATCAAGGATAATTAACTTTATTATAAGAAAAGATTAATCATTTCATGAATTTATATAGTATACAGCTTTTCAGAAGGTAAAATGGCTCTTTTATTGATCACAAAGGCCTATACAGTTGAGTACAAATCAGTTTTACCATATATTCTTCCCCCCCAAAAAATTGAGTTACAATGAAAATGATAACTTCTTACATCAGAAATTCTTGTTTTACAAAATCCATCTACTCTGCCTGCGTACCTTTTGTGTGAATAAATGTTTTCAACTGCCTTCAGTTATTAGTCAAACTTCCTTGGGTGCCGAGGGCTTATTTCCTACTTTTGTCTCCTTCAAAACACTCAACGAACTCTCCACTAGGGGGAGGGGGAAAGTTCTGATTGACTCCTTCAACTATGATGATGCGTGGTGAGATGATGTTACAACAGCCCTTGCTGATCTTTCTTCCCCTCTAATTGATCTTGCATGGAAGTAGGACATGTTTCCCACTTCTTGTTACTGTTTTGATTCTTTCTCTCACATTGGCATTTGATGATGCTCCGTACTTATCACTACCATATGTTTCAGTTGATCATCCTTCTCGCTGTGAGCTGCTCATACGACTCTTCATGATGTGAACTATTGAGGTAACTACTGCATGAATTCTTAATTGACCCACATATTTAATGACTTTCTTCTTCTCATCACTTTAGGGAAGAGGAATCATTACTCTTCTACTGTTTTTCTGTAAATCTTGAATTGAGCTCATAACAGTCAATAGTTGATATGTTTTTTCTGTGTTTGATTTCTTGCATGTGCAAAGTACAAAGTTCATCTCTCTATTTGCATCCTCATCTTCCAAATTCAGTTGAGATTTGATGTCATCAAAACTAAGTTTCTTAGATTCATTTGAACCATTAATAAGGCAGCCTGATATGTTGATAACTAAGACAGCTACTTGGTGGAAAGGTGCCTCTCAACAGCATTATATGGTTGAGAAGAAAGCTGATCAGAATATGAGTTTTTTTTGAAGTGGTTGCTTCCGAAGGTCTTGGAACGCCCACTCCTATCGTTTCATCTGGCGGGGATGCTAGTGCTTCTCCTATTGAGTCTAAGTCTACCACTTCTAGTGGTAGTGTTCCGGCTTCCCTCTCTGGCGGATCTTCTTTGAAGTCTTTTTCTGAGCAAAGGATTCAAGATGATTCTCCTGTCTCACTTGTTGCTGGCTTTCATTCTCAAGAAAATCGCGAGCTGGTTTGGCATGGTATTGCAGCGCAAGTGGAAGAAGGTTGGATCATAGTTAAAGGAAAAAAAAGTTAAATCCTCTAAGCCTTCTTTCGATATGATTCTCCGCTCTCACAAGAAAAGTGTAAATTGTAAATCTTGATTGGTCTTGTTGCGGAGCTGATCTTTTTTGCTGGCTGCTTGCTGTCTTTTTCTGCAGCCTTGCTCTTTTTGTATTTGGGTTCTGGATCCCTTCAAAATCTGTTTTTCCCTTTATCAAAAACATTAGCTCTATTATACTGATCATATCAAACCTGCCTTCCACAGTCTCTTTGCCTTCCTCAAGCTTTTTTTTTTGCTCATGAAAGTTTGGATGCTTATTTGAAGAGGCATCTATTCTGGCAATAACAAGCGATGTTTCTCGTTTGAAGTGCTTTGCTACTTTTCCCATTAACTTGGTCACACCTTTATAGTTTACGCATCATGGAGCATGAACCTCTGAGAGAATGTCTTCATAGTTTTTTAGAACAATATCATTGAATGTCTTTCCAACCACATCTCGAACATCTCCCTTGTTTTCAGTCGGTATGGACTCAGATTTGTAATATGACAACAAATTTACAGCATATAACTTCGAGCAAAAAGCCTTATCTGTGGAGTTATGTTTGAATCTAAGAGGTATTTTGAACCATTGCTGTTGTCAAATGTTGTAACTGTAGGATTTGTTGGTTTGAGCCCAAATAAAGTAAGCAGGGGTTTTGCAAGGTTCTCATCTGTGGAGTCGACAAGCAGGAAAATAATCTCTGAATTGTAATTTTTTGCTGCAGCTTAGGAGATTGAAATAATGCTCTCATGGTCATGAGGCTCTGCAAAAATAAGAACCTAAAGTTTAAGAAGACTTCAAAAGACTCTTGGCAGAATTATATGCAGTTACTCTGGTAATCAATGGATGCTTGTTTTTTATTTGGTAAGCAGGGTTCGATCTTTGTACAAAAGAAAGATTATGAAGCTCAACCAGCAACAACAGCAAAAAAAACACAAAGCAATTGAAGAAACAGCAAGACTAAACGACCTACCAACCCACCAAAATCATGGTGGTTTAAATCAAGGGATACTGGTTGAGTTCAATAAACTAAAGTGTATTTTCTTTTTCTAGTTCTTCCCAAAATTAAACAATTTTTTTTGGTTCACTCTTTATGAGGCCGAGTGAATTTGGTAGGTGATTCATCTCTGGACTGAGAAATTTAGCCACCTCTAGATTATTGACTTCAACAAATTGAACTTCATTATCTTCCCTAGCTACTTTAACAAATTCTTCATAAGCAATCCCCTTCAAATTTCCTGAACAATCCAACTACCAAAGTTTGATTTCTTTTTTAAAATTTTCAGCCCCTGAGATAGAAGAGCGTGTCATAGTAAGTACTTATAAGATATGACTTAAAACTCTTAAAGAATTATAACAAATAATTGTGACCCAATTAAATCCTTTAAAGCTTCCTAAATAAAAATTTAGTGAGGAGATGATATAAAAATGTTAAGATGCATGTGTTCAAAATTAAAACATGATTTACGAATATGATTTCAATCATTTCAAATCTTGTTTATAAACTATTAAGTTTTGTTGAAAATAATGAAGTGTAAGTAGGTCAAATAGTGAGAATACATTGAGGTACTCCTATTTAAATTATCAATGAAATATTCTTTCCCTCCCTTTTTTAACGTCATCAAATAGTTTTTCAAAATCTAGTTAAGATCATGTAGTATTGAATATTTTTATATTGATTATAAAAATTCAAACTTCTTAAAAGACATAAAAATAAGCATGTTACTAATTTTAAAAAATAATTGACAATTATTAGTATTTAATGTGAAAAAAATACACTATAATTATGATATATATATATTTTTTGCTTATGAAGACATTAGTACAAATAAATAAAGATAAAAAAAATTATTTAGATTGTTGAAAATATAATATGGTTAGAAAGATTAGAACTGTTTGAATATTGAAGTGATGTTTTGAGAGAATCTTGTCAGAATATGTTAAGATGATGATGAAGTTCAAGATGTTTGTTTGTATGAAACATGTATATATGGGAATATCCTATGCACATCCAATAGAATCCTTAGACTTGGAAATCTAATCATTAAGGGTGATCCCTAATAATTTTAAATTTTGGAAGAATAATCACATTATTTTTTCATTACACCATACACCACCACACTATGTATTTCACTTGCAAATATTATTTTCGATATAATATAATCACCTCATGGCTTGGGTATCATGGATCTATCATGTGCATGTTATAGATTGGGTATTAGTAATCCATCATGGATGTTTTATGGCTTAGGTATCACCAAGCCACCTGTGCATATTTTTTAGTAGTGTAATTATGTTATGGCTTAAATGAGTTTTGGCCTCTTTTTACCTAACATATTCATGCACTTACCTATTGGTTCTTGAACCTCCAAGGGACATGAAAGGATAACTAAGGAGTGATTAAACTTTAAGGATATTCCTTTTATTCAACATGAGGAAAGATTAGGTAGACTCTAGAAGCATTAAAGATAGCGATAGTATAGAGATATTACCAAGTTTAAAGGAGAACACCTACAAGTGTGGTCTCTAATTCAACTCACTTAATCCTACAAGCATTAATTTTCACAACTGGTAAATGCAATAGGTTGAGTTCACTTTTAGTGGAAGGATGTGTATAAGTTTCATTAAAAAATTATACTCATTTAGGAATAAAACTAAATGGGTACATGTTTAGAATGGGTACTCATTTACGTTTAGTTTCTCATTCCTATATGGGTAGGTCTATTATAAACACGTACCTGTTTATGAATGCATAACCATTTTGAAAATATTTTAATTTTTTCACCTCCACGAGCTCATTTTATTTGTTTCAATAGTGGAAGAAAATTAGAATAATACCTTAGAATGCATACTCACTGTATACACTCAAAATTGGTCTGGAAAATATTAATGAAATATTGATTATTTAATTAATAAAATACTTATTCTTCTACTATATAAATAAATTGCAAATTTATTTACATAGTTCCTATTTCTTTAATTCCTCTATTCTAATTCACCCTCTTCATGATTTAATTAAAATAAAAAAATTTAAATAATTTGTTTTATTTTAATTGATTCCCTCACATTAAATTGGAATTTTTAAATTCTAATTTGTCACATTTCTACATATTTCTCCAACTACTTTCCACCTCACCCTCCAACTCACCATGTGTCACATGAAAATAATTATTCTTAAAATTTCATGAATTGGATATTTACTCTCAACAATTTAACCACCTTCAAGACACATGGCTTCATCCTCCAATTGATTCCTTCTTACACTTGTCAAGATGGTTTTACTAAAGGGAACAATTGCCTTGTTTTCTCCATCCTTCTCATTCTTCATCATCGATTTCTCCATATCAAATCTCAATTGTTCATCGCTGCCAACTCACCCAATGCCTTGGAAAAATCTATAAATTGAGGCCCATTTACAACTTTTCAAGAAGGAGCTTTTGCATAAAATTACTCTACAAGATTTCATTCAACATTTTAAGAGCTTAGTGTGCATTTTTAGTTTAGCATTTAGAGTATTTTGTCAATTTGATTTGAATCATGGCTCCTTTAGACATTTCCTAGTTTAATTCAGCACCTAGAATCATTTCCATTTCATCAGATCATTAGTTTAGTTCTACATTATCTTACTCTCACATCACTTTGTATACAACAGTTCAGTCACCATGTCATTTTATCATTCCATCCAACAATCATTCAATCATGTAGATGTAGACTTAGATTCTGCATTATAAATAGAGAGGCTACTCATTTCTTAGATGACATCTCAGTGATTTGTGCAGGAATAAGATCTGAGAGCATAAATTACCAAGATATTTGAGATTAGAGGAAGATGAGAAGTTTTTAAAGAATTTTGTTATTGAACTGTGTTTGACTTAGATAGATTCTTTACTATAATACTTCCCATCTAAGTTTGTTGTTTTGATATAATTCACACATATTTTTCTAACACACATAAATTGGCGCTCATCGTGGGGCCTAGCCCCTATTATTTTGATATTTTTCTAGAAAGTTTGTTTTACTAGCTCGGACATGTAGTTTTTTGGCGCAACTACACAATTCCCTGGCGCTTACGAAAGACTTTTTGGCGCTTCCAAGCCATTCTGTGGCACTTTCACCCTTTTCTGTGGCACTTTCATCCTTTTTTGTGGTGCTTTCACCATTTTCTATGGCACTTTCAATCAATTCTATGGCGCTTCTGTCTTTTTGGCGCTTCTACTTTTTGTTATGGCGCTTTCAATTATTTCTGTAATTTTACCAGAGAATGAAAACTAATGTTGGTTTTTTTGTTTTGTAGGTTGCATAAAACGCTATTAAAGACCTTGCTGAAACTCCAAAATGCTTGTCAAAGAAAATCTATGATAAAATACTAATGAATTTGATGCAGGGGCTGAATTTTATGTCTTTTCTTTTTTCTTAAATTAGGAACATAGATTAATTAATAAGGAAAGAACACCATACATGTTTGTTGTCTATTTGGAATGGTAGGCATATGCTCTCCCCTTAACTGGGTGACTAAAAATACCCATTCCTTTTCATTTATTTGTGGTGTGTTTTGAATGGTAGACATATGCTCTCCCCTTAACTGGGTGACCAAAATGCCACACTTGTTCTTTGTTAATTTGTGAGTGTGAGTAGGGTATACAACTAGCGTTCTCTCTTTATTCATGCAAAATAAAGAGGATCGAACTGCAGGTATACTCTCTCACTTTTGTTTATCCTAGAGAGCCCGCCTTGGGGAAAAAGTACTCACCCAAGGGAACGACTGAACCAGTAACACTATAAAGCCAAGAGTATTTCCAATTGGGATATAAATATGGATATTGGAACAAAAGCCAATATCACGTGGTTGGCTTCGACGAGAAGGGAAAAAATGGTCTCTCACCTCGATGGGTCAACTCCTACAAATGAATCTTACTAGAACCCTTGTTATAGAATTGACCAAATCCTTTATCTAGTCTCTCGGTACAACAATGGTCGTTGTAAAGGCATCCACATTCTCGTAGCCTTTAGTAGAGATGATTAGTCTACCATGGGAGTTTCATGGAGGCCGGAAGCTTGGTTGACTTGAGAAGAGAGTGCAATGTAAGCGGGAGCTCGTGTGGCCAAGCTTCAAAATTCATCCGCTAAAGATAAGTGTGGTTGGGGTAAAACCCACGTGGAATCCAAGAGAATATAGTCCATTACAACCTTAGGGAATGTACATTGTGCTTGATTGTGCTTGTGAAATTGTTCTCAAAACAAACCTCAAATGAAACTTTACACACTAGAAAAACTACATAAATTGTGATTCAAAATACATCATTTAGAATAAATTGTCCTTTTACCAAAAAACTAGAGAAATTAAACAAACTGGAAATAAATTGTTGCATACTTTGTTCAACACTTTTGCTATTTTTTGTAGCGCTTTCACCAATTTTTCCAACGCATTCACCCTTTGTTACAATGCTTTTGCCTTATTTTCTAGCACATTTGAGCTTTCCTGTGGCACTTTTACCTTATTCTATGGTGCACCAAATATTTTATGTGGCACATTCACCTCATTTTGTTGCACATCCCCACCATTTTGTGGCACATCCAAGTCATTCTGTGGCGCTTCTTCCTTTTAGCGCTTCCGCCCTCTATAATGTTGCCTCAACCAAAATCTAGAAACAAAAAGCTAAATATAATTTTTATCCGTCATTTTGAAACCATAATTCAAACATCTTTCCAGTTCATAGTCATTTTCAGCCTTGACAAGAGCCTAAACATGATTTTTTATCCAATGACTTCACGAAAGATTAAAATTTGAAAACCAAAATCCATACCTCTTAGTTCAAAGGATCATCAAAAATTTCTTGCAACACTTTATGACTTTAGGGACAAATTACTCTTCAATTTTTATAGAAAAGCTCCAAGAACAACCCTGGTTTGTATTCGTTTTATTATTTCCAAAATCCAAGACTTTTCCAAAGATTTGAACATCTTGTCTAGGAAGGAAATTTCTCACCATTTCACAATTGAAACCAAAAATTTCACAATCTCCTCAAGTTTGGAATTATCCCCTAGAGTCCAAAACTTTGTTAAAATTGACTTATCCAAGTGAAACATTTTACCTAAACTTTGACCAAGCATCTAAAAAGTGCCCATCATCGGGCTGATGCAAGAAGTTGGGTACACAAAAAGCTCAAAAAGTGGAAATGTTTTTGCTGTTTTTCAGAATTTGTCACATTTGGACTGAAAATTTGAGGCACTTACACAATGGATATTAGAAAAATTTAGTAATATGAAATCTATAATTTTGAATCAAGTTTCCAAATATGTAAATTATTAAAATACCTAGATGATAGAAATTAAATTTTGATAGGGATCTATAAAAACCACTTTTTAAAAGTCCCTGTTTTTTAACCATACCAAGCAGGTGTATGGACAACACTTTTTGACCCAAATAAAATTATTTTGCTAATTCCTTTTGGTAAATGAGAGCTAACAACATGAAGTTTGATGTGGATTTTTTTTTGTAATTTTTGGTTCAATATTTTTTTTATTAATTTTTTATTGGCCTTAATTGATGTTTTTTTAAATCAACGTGTACGGACAACATAATTGGACCTGAACAGAACATTTTTTGACTCTTTTTTTTTCATTGTGTAGAGAATTTTTTGAAGTTTGATGCCATATAATTTTTTTAACAAGAAACTTAACCAATAAAAAGTTATTAAAAAACAAAAAAAAACTTGATATTTCAAGTTTAAGGACTAGTTTGCTTAGAAATTAATCAAAAAATAGAAAACATAATCCAATATTAATAAAAGTTATATATTTGCCGATATTGGCATGGTGTGATGGTTTATAGGTGGCATTGTTGTTCTTGCCACCAAGGGTCAAACCCCATTGGGGTGGTATTGTTGAATGGTTGTATCCAGTTCATAGCTCCGGTCAAAAGCGTTTACCCCTTGAATAAAAAATAAAAATAAAAGTTATATATTTAGAAAGTAGACATTGTGTTCTCTAATGGGTTTTAATTTTATAGATTCATTCAGAAAAGAAGTCCATCAACTATTTTGTCAAAGTTGGACATTCTTCTTCAATCTGCCTTAATTTTTTAGTTGTAGGTCAAAGGCTAAGGCTCGGATTGCCAAGCCTTTTCCAAGCTTAAAACCAAGCTTGGAAGTGGTGTGGAAATTCAATTTTTAAACACATACGCATTTTGTAATGCAGACGCGTTACCCATTGACCCGTTGGGAAAACGAAATGCGTACGCGTTATGAAACATGTATGCATTTCTAATATAGCCATTTTTCCCTAATTTGGAAAATTTTGGTAAAACACGATTTTCCTGCAACATTCCTTTTCTGTAGTATGGTCTGAAAGTGTCATTTTCTGCATTTTTTATTGCAAATTTGTCTTGTGCAGGGCATATTCTATTCAAATCGTTGGAAGAGACAAAGTGCAAGTTGAATTTTCTGAAGTGGAATCAAGTGCAAGAATTTTTTACAAAAAGATTTGGAAAAAGTGAATTTTTGGATGTACTCATGATGTTTTTGTACTTCAGAGTTTATAGAAAAAATGATCTTCATAGTACTTAGTTTAATTTGAATATTTGAAGGAGGTGGAAATTTGAAAATAAATTTTTTTGAATTATTGTTTTGTCATCAAAGAGAGTTTAGTAGGGTGATCCCACAATAGTGGTTTACAATTTTTGGCCAAACTAGACAGTCGATATATATTTTTAAAACAAATCTCCATTTCTGCACCTATAGCGATTAAACCGTGAGGAATTTGAAGATGATGCAAACTAGAGTCTTGTCATATTTTGTCTATAGATTCTAAATTTTTTTTTCAATTTTTTGGAATCAGTTGCACTTCTTTTTCCATCTCCACAAAAATTGGTTTTTTCAAAAAACAACATTTTAAAAAGTGACACACACCCATTATAGCATAAATTTTTTCATGAAGGATAAAATTCCA
This sequence comes from Sequoia sempervirens, assembly GCA_007258455.2. Taxonomy (NCBI): domain Eukaryota; kingdom Viridiplantae; phylum Streptophyta; class Pinopsida; order Cupressales; family Cupressaceae; genus Sequoia; species Sequoia sempervirens. Next base: position 55,149 of record VDFB02069491.1, read on the forward strand.
ATTCTTTCAAATTTAGATTTCTAACTCGATATCTAGTGCTTCCACTTGGTTAGATAGTTTTTTATTGAATATTTTTCTTTAATCAAGTTTCAAAGTCAATCAAATGACAATTCGGACATAGCGCACAGGTATAACACAACTTTTCTTTGTATGTATCGAAATTCTTTTTTTTTTTTTTGTTGGATCAAGGACTTCAATATCTGGTGCACTCATATTTTTAATTTTTTTTATTTATAATATTCTATTTTTCCACTTGTGCAGAATAGAGATTTTTGTTTTCGATGAAAACCCTATATTTAATAAAACTTAAAAAATAGATAGATAATAAAACTAAAACATACTAAAATTATATTCATTGGATAGCTCGTTCTGAAGGCTACTCGATTCCAAGTTTGGTTTCTAAATATTCCCCCATTTTTATCCTCAACCGGAGCTTGAAAGCATAAAATTTTAGGTTTTTTGTGTGAACAAATTAAAAAATTAGGGAAAAGGGGGTTCGCTAGAACCAGGGGGTTCTAGCAAACTAAGGGTTCATTTGAACCCCACTAATATCATTTTCCTTTATTTTTTGGCAGGAAATGTGGGTCCAATAGTTAATGGGTTCGCTCGAACCCTAGTTCAGTCGAACCCCTTTATGGTTCGGTCGAACATGTAGGTTCATGCGAACCCCTAAAACCATTTTTTTTGCCATGGGGTCATTTTTTCTCAATTTTCCTTCCTCCATAAAATTGTAAACCACTATTATGGCTTCACCCGTAACCATGGGTGATAAGCAAAGACAAAAAAAAAATGTAGAAAGTTAATAGCACCCGAAGAAGTTCAAGCAAATAAAGAGGAGGCAAAAAGACAAAGGGAAAGGAGAGAAAGGAATCGTCAAATGAAAGATTTGAAAGCATCTAGTTCCAAGAATGTTGAAGAGGAAACAATGAATGATGAAATGAGTGTAGATGATGCAAATGTGGAGATAATGAATATAGAAGAAAATGCAATTACAGAGACAAACCCAACTGTGCCTTCAACTTCAAATTTGAATGATATGCAAACAACTTCGGGTGTGTCTTCAAATCCACCTCCCAATGATATGGAAAATGCACCTATTCAAACAATCTATCCAGGTATGTGTTCAAACCCAATTTCTCATAATATTGATATTGCTTGTTTAGATGAAGCTGGATACACTATTGATGAGATCAATAATATTAGGGTTGAAACAATGCAGAAACAAGAAAATGATGAAATTATATCTTATGAGAACGTAAATGAGAATGAAATCCCTCATATTAATGAAAATGATAATGAAATCCCTTTTACATTTGAAAATGAAAACGAAACCCCTTGTGTGAGTGAAAATGAAACTCCTATGGATGAAGGTGAAAATGTTTTTTTTACAATTGAAACAGATGTTCTAGATAACCTTCATGGTAAAGTTTCTTCGAGACAAATTAGAAATTATGGAAATAAAATATATAAAATGCTTTTTTATAGAAAGAAATTAGGATTCCAATGTCAACTCATGGTGCAATTGATGAGAATGTTGAAAATGAGAAAAGTGATGAAAAAATTAGGTGTTTTTGTAAAATCAAAAAAGAAAGATGATTCAGTAGAAAAAGTCATATCTAGTGTTGCTAATGCTATTGATGTTATCAAGGTAAGAAAATTCGATCGAAAGATAAGAATGCGGCTCGTCGTGCAATAACAACTACTCTAGTTGATAAAACAACTTCAAATAAAAGAATGTTAAGTAAGATTAGTAAATGTGTAAAAGTAAATCCTAGAATTTTGATAAGAGCTGCTAAAAGAAGAGAAAGTATTGAAAAGGATCCTATTAATGAATGTTGGAGTTTTATTGGCAGACTCCCAAGATCAGACATGAAATTAACTAATGAAATTAAATATTTAATCCATAAATTTTGGCATGATAAGACAAGAGTATCACCTAACATTAGAGATGTCTTAAAATTAAGGGTGGGTTCCAAAATTCGTGAACCTCATCCAAAGCATCTCTTAGATATGACTCAAACTGAATTATATAAAAAAATTTAGATGCTTCAATCTTACCATTGAATATTAGCATAAGTCAAAGATCGTTCGAAAAGTGTAAACCTTGGTATGTTAGAATTAATAAGCAACAAATCTCTTATTGTTGTAAGACTCATGTACAATTTCGTTATTATTATGATATATTTCGATATATACGATGCACTTTGCATGCTAACCAAATTATCCAAGACATTTGTGGCATTAATATGCCACCTGAAAGAATCAAATATTTTATAGTTTTGTGATCCCTCTTTAAATGGAAACTCATTTTTTTTAAAGCATGCATTTATGGAGAATGCGATAGATGTGGTAACTTTTCATTATTAGGAGAATGTATGCATGAAAATAGTTTAGATGAATTTGGACAACAATTAGTAGATGTAAAAAAATTTAAAATGTTGAGTATTCTTTAAAAAATGGAAAATGTGTTGAGCTAATTGTGGAAAAAGTTAGTGTGCATGCTTTTATTAATGAATTTAAAGATAAGTTTGTACCTAAATATGTTCAACACTCTCATAATGCTCATTGGCTTGATAATCAATTTTGTTTATGTAAAAACACATTCCCAATTGGAAGTATATTGTCAGTTGTTGATTTTGCTGAAAATTATACTCTTGCTCCACAAGAAGAAATTCAATCACAGTATTATAATTCAATGCAAGTAGCTATATTTGTTCACATTGTTTATAAACATGCAGAAGATAGTACAAAAGATAATAGGAAAATTTTGAGAGAGTGCCATTTTTATGTAAGTGATAATCGATTACATTCATCTGAGTTTGTACAATATTGTTTTGATATATTTTATAAAAATTTAAAAGAGAGGATTTAAAATGCCGGAACATCTCATATGGTCGGATAATTGCACAGTCAATTAAAAAATGCTAGAATGTTTTATTGGTTATGTAGAGTTCATAAGGAAAATAATATCCAACACATATGGAGTTTTTTTGAAGTTGGTCATGGTAAGGGAGAACACGATGGAGTGGGTGCATGTGTGAAAAGAGCTCTTGCTAGAGAGCAACTAAAATTTGAGGATGCTGCAAAATTTAGAGATGCATGTGCAATTGTAGATTGGTGCAATACCAAATTATCTACAAGAACAAGTGAGAGCTCAATAATTCGACGCTTCTTTTGGTTAGTTGAAGAAAATGATATTTTTTCTCGACAAGATTGTGAAACAATTAATGGATCTGTAAAATGGCATTCGTTTAAGAGTTCAAATGCAAACACATGGACAATATGGACAAGGGATTGGCATGTTTTTGTCAATTTTGTATTGCAGGTGATTGGGAGGCATGTGAAAATACGGAATGGGTCGAACAATGTCAACAAAGAGCCTTAACGCCTACATCAACAAATGTTCAACATGGAACGATAATTGAAGATAATCAAGTGTTCACATCAGATGATTATGATCGTGTTTCGGATCTTGTACAAGAAGTTACATTATTTATTGAGTTGAATTTTGTATGTATGGATGTTTATATGTGAATTAAATATAAGTTTTTTTATAATAATAAAGGGTAAAATTTTTATTGAAAATCAGAAAGGAACATTACAGAGAAAGCAAAGGGCCGAAGTCCCAAGAACCAATCAAAAATAGGAGAACAAAACACAACCAAAGTCAACCAACTCCATATCCATCCCTATCCTTAGCAAGAATTCCATCCAAATCATGGCGAAGTGCCAGAGGGATAAATTCCCTCTCCTCAATTCGCCAACCATCGACATGCTCAGAAGCCCATTTGGCCAAGCAATCAGCAACCCTATTCCATTCCCGCAGAATATGAACAAAAGTCACCACTTCCATCAACGAGCTAACTTGCAGAATTTGATGCACAATCTTAGCCAACTGCCAACTGACCCCCACCACTTTCCTCGCAATGAGCATATTGATCAAGACCTGGGAATCAAATTCACATATAACCCTTCTCCAACCCAAAGCATGAGCCCTCTCAAAGGCACAAAGGATTGCCAATCCTTCCACAATGTTGATAGTCTTCAACCCCTCATGGACTGAAAAGAGGAAAATCACCGAGCTGGAAGAATCCCTGCCAATTCCCCCAATACCCGCAGGCCCAGGATTACCCCTAGAAGAGCCATCAGTATTGATCTTAAGAATTCCAACGGGAGGGAGTTGCCAACTACCAACCCTATGAATTTTTTGCTGCACCTTCCAACCTCTCCTAACACAAGCAGAATTCACAGACAACCCTTGAATCCCCAATTTCTCCACCACCTCAGCATCCCTTTTCTCTAAAGGAAAGCTCACAGCACACTTAGCCTCCACCGTCTCCTGAATCATGCTCAAAATCCGCTGCCAGACTTGCTACACCAACTTCTTCTCTCCATGAAAAATACGACGATTCTGTTCCAGCCAAAGCTGCCACAGCATAAAGATAGGCCCCAAGTACCACACTTCTTGTAAGAAAGAAGTCCTAGAGGGAGGCCTACCCACACTATTCCAAAAATCAATCAAGGAGGAAGCATGAACACAGGGGCTCAACCAAACACCCCACCAAAAATGCCAAATCTGGATGGCAAAAGGACAGCGGAAAAACAAATGAGAAGACTCCTCCTCAGCAGCCCCACACAGAACACAGACAGAAGGGCCATGGAAACCCCTCTTCTGAATATTGTCCCAAGTCAAACACTTATTCCAGGTCAACATCCAGATAAAGCAATTACACTTTGGCCAGGAGAACTTGTTCCAGACCTTCCACTACTGGACTTCCCCCCCTTCCACCCTGTGAGACACTAAAACCTTATAGCCAGAGGAAACAGTATAAACACCCATAGGATTAGGAGATCAAGCAAGCACATCTTCCTCCCGGAGAGAGCTACAATGCCGACTAGAAAGAATACCTTGCAGCTCAGCACACTCCTCTTGTAGACCAACATCCGACCAAACATCAGGAGACTTCCATCTAGCCACCTCTAGCGTCCCACAAGAAGAGAAGGATTTAAAGTCACTCACCTGTGACCAACCAGCCTCAAGAAACCTTTGGCAAAGATTCAGAAGATTAGGATACTGAGAGATGAGAGGAGGAGAGCCATCCCAGGAATCAGACCAGAATTGAACAGTTGTCCCTTGCTTACAAATCCAAAATAAACCTTCCTTAATAAGAGAAGCTCCCTTTTTTAGAGTGCCCCAAATCACCGAACCCTTCCCCACAAGGGGGTAGCGAGGAATATCAGAGTGAGGAATCCCAGAGAAGTACTTTTGAGACAGAACCCTGGCCCACATCTTATCCTGCTCAATGCACCATCGCCAATACAGCTTTGCAGCCAACGCCACCCCAGTCAGAGCCGACTGTCGTAATCCAAGACCCCCATACTGCTTTGGGCTACAGACAACCTCCCATCTAACCAAACTCCATTTAGAAGACACCAAACATCCTGCCCATAAGAACTGTCTAGCCATAGAATCCAACTCCTTAACAAAGCTCACCGGGGCAACCTGGAGCATGCACCTATAAATGGGAAAAGCCTGCACCACAGACTTGATCAACTGAACACGCCCAGCAAAAGACAACCACCGATGAGTCCAGTGATTAACTCTCACCTGAAATTTGTCTAAAATATTCTACCAAGACCCTCTGGGCAATCGCCTATTCGAGATGGGGATACCGAGATAGGTCAAAGGAAGATTCCCAATCTGAAATCTCAAAGTCTGAGCAATCCTCTATTGAATGGGCCTCAGAGTATTAAAAAAGAAGATGGAAGATTTATCTTCATTAATCAGCTGTCCAGAGGCAATCAGGTAAACATCCAACACCCTACGAATATTAGCAACTTCTCTCATAGTAGCCATTCCCATAAGAGTAGTGTCATCCACAAACTGTAGGTGAGACTGTGGAGGCAAGTCACCACCCCATCTCCAACCCAGGATCTGACCAACCTCCACATTTCTTCTAATCAACCGCCCCAGCCCTTCAACAAAGAGAAGAAACAAATATGGAGAGAGGGGATCTCCCTGATGCAACCCTCTAGAAGCACCAAATAACTCAGAGTGCTCCCCATTAATAAGCACAGAGAAAGAAGCTAAAGTAACACAACTCATAACCCACTGAATCCAATCATCCCTGAAACCAAAAACACTAAGAACCTTCCGAAGGAAGGACCACCTGACCCTATCATAAGCCTTAGCCATATCCAACTTGATGAACATCACCTTCTCTTTGGAGCTGGCCATAGAATGAATGGTCTCAGTTGCAATAACAATCCCATCCAAAATTTGCCTACCCGCCACAAAACCACTCTGCTCCTCAGAGACCAACTCTTTAAGTCCCTTTTTTAACCTGTCAGCAATTAACTTAGAGATAATTTTATAAATGACATTGCAAAGAGAAATGGAGCGGAATTGACTTAACCTATCAGCCCCCTCACACTTGGGAATGAGGGCAAGAAAGGTAGAATTTAAAGCCCTTAGCATTTGCTTATTCCGCTGAGATTCCTGAACCACTGCCAAAAGGTCCACTTTGATAATATCCCAGAACTCCTGGAAAAACTCAACCGGGAAGCCATCAGGACCAGGAGCTTTCCCTTTCTTCATCTGGAAAACAGTCCCCTCTAGCTCCTCCAACGTGATATCACTCATAAGAACTTCATTCATTTCAAACGACACCAGAGGAGGGATACAAGAAAGGACCTGCGCTTCTTCAGGAGACCCCCCTTGCGAAACCTCCATAAAAAGAGAGGAAAAATAATGCATCGCCTCTCCCGATATTTCGGGAAAGGAAGAAAGCTGCTCACCTCAGTCATTCACCAGAACCGAAATAGAATTTCCATGCCTCCTGGCTTTCGTTGAATTAAAGAAAAAAGCAGTATTTTTATCTCCTTCCTGAAGCCACTCAATCCGAGCCTTTTGTTTCCAATACATTTCCTCCCGCAGCTCGCACTCCTCCAAAGCTTTCGAAGCCCGAGCCTCTTCCTGAAGTAAATCTTTAGTCACCCCACCCTCCCTTATCAGTCTCGTGATACCATCCAATTCAGCCTGAGCTGCCGCCTTAGCATGAAAGATATTCCCAAAGCAGTGACGATTCCACCGCTTGAGCTGATATTTCACATACTGAAGAAGTTTTGCAAAGGTGTACATTGCCGTACCAAAAGCAGGTCTACCCCTCCTCCACCAGTCAGCCACGTACTCATATAGGGAATGGTCCCGCAACCACATAAGTTGAAATCTGAAAGAAGGAGAACGATGCACACGACAAGACACAATAGCCAACTTAATAGGCCAGTGGTCGGATCCTCTCCAATCCAAAATTTTAGAACAAGAAGACCACAAACCACCAATCCAGTAACAGGAAACCAGGAAGCGATCCAATCTTTTAGCAATACAGTTATCCCCAGCCCTGCGATTGTTCCATGTAAACTGACCATTACTAGGTTTAATATCAACTAAATTCAAAGCATTAATGTTATCACATAGGAGCAGCGCGGAGGGCTCCAGCCTTGCAGAACCACCACACTTTTTAGCCAACTCCATGATAGCATTAAAATCTCCAGCCAAAATCCAAGGATGGAAAGGAGCCAAACTGCGAACAAACCAGATATGGGACCACATAGACTGCTTACCCCAGAGGTCAATAGGAGCATAGATATTAGAAAGGAGAATAATCTCCCCCGTCTCAAAGCTAGAAGCAATCAAAGACATAGCAAACTTAGAAGACAACCACCAAAGAGGATGGATCTTCCGCGGGTTCCATAAACAAGCTATGCCCCCAGAAGACCCATGAGCACCAATGCACTGGCACTCCCCATTCCTCCACAACTTAGGAGCCAAACTAAACATAGTCTCCACTGATAGCTTGGTCTCCTGCAGAAAAAGAATATCAGGACCTTGATTTCTAACCAAATCATGAACAACTTTTTGTCTAGGGCCGCTGTTCAAGCCCCTTACATTCCATGATAAAACAATCATATCAAGGGGCTCAAAAAATGAGAATCAAGAGTCTTAACCGACCCTGACTCCACCAAAGTTTCCCCCATCAACTTGATCTTTTCTAAATCCTTCTTCCTACCCAGTTTGACAGATTTCTCCATCCCAACTTTCTTAAGATCTCTCTGCAAAATGCCCAACTGAGGAGAAGGCTTGTTGCTCTTAGCCGCCACCGAGCTTATAGTTTGTCAAGGATGAGAAGAATCCCCACCACCTGACGGAGCCTCGGCAGAAAGAACGGGCACCTCTGAAACCACTAACTGTTGGTCCGTAACCACATGCAAAGAAGCAACACCCAATGGAACCAAAGAGGCTTCCGAGATATTGCCCACCAGAGCTGAACCCACAACCTCCTGCTCCAGACTCACCAAACCCAGGTTCACTTCCTGCTGGCTGAGATCATCCAAAACTTCAAACCTATTAAAAGTATCCTCCTCCTGGCTTTCCTTTAAGGGCCTCTTCTGACCCCAGTTCCTGCGCGAGCCTTGACCTGAACAAAACCAGCAGCACCAACCACCTCACCAGAGGCAAGGCCCTTCCCCTTATCAGCCGCAGAGGGGTTGCGAGGAGGTTGTGCAGATTGAGACTCCATCGACTTATATCTTGGAAATTTACGTTGCAAATGACCATATTCATGACACAGGCGACAACGAAAAGGGAGAGTCTCGTAATCCAATTGTTGCACCCAAGAGAAGGATCCCGCACACATGTCCACAGCATCGGGCAAAGGCTTACTAAGATCAATTTCAACACAAATACGAGCAAAGGTCATTACCTTTTTACCCAGTGTTTGCAGTGAAGACCCAACTGGTATTCCAAGCAATGAAGCCAACAGGTACAAAGTATCCTCTCGGCAACACTCCACCGAGAACCGAGGCAGACGAACCCACACCGGAACACGGTTTGGCAGCTCCTCTGACGGGATAAAGCCCGCATGCCAAGGTTTGATAAATAGCCCCACTTGGTTATGGAAATAAGGGCCTCCCTCAAAGACCCTATTGCGATCAGCGATACAGTTAAAGGTAACCATAAAGTAACTATTGGCCAGCAGCATGATCTCCATTTCTCCCTCAGGTGCCCAAGTCCTTTGGGCCCAAGATTCCAAAAATTACAGTGAAACCCTCATCCCCAAAAACTTGCAATATAAAGAGTGGTTCGTATAATAATCAACATCCTCAGCAATCATCTCAGTTGGGATCACCAATTTAGGCCTCTCCAGGCAACGCTCGAGACAATTGTTAATCTTTTTGAGCTTCGAACCAATAGACGAACCCGCACCTACAAACCCTGAATCCGAAACAAAAAGATTATTATCAAAGGACTTCATCCCTGGGTTAGGAGACTTTGACCCAAATGCCGCACGAAAATCCATCTCGGGGGATGCCCCAGAAGCCTCACCCCCATGCAAAGACATCAACCCCTAGACGGGCCTGCAAGAACATAACCCAACAAAGGTGGGGACACCCCACACCACCACACTCGCCCACCCTGCACACACACACCAACCAGCCAAACCCTACCACACCCACGCCAACCAAAGAAGGCAGCAGCAGAGAAGAACCCCGTGCACCACAAGACAGCAAAGCCCCACTCCCACTCGAGCCAGCCCAAGCCCACCACACAGCGAAAGCTCGAAGCACCGAAGTCAAACAGGAGAAACGCCCACGGAGGAAGGAAAACCTCAGAGTAGAACGCAGCCACACAAAGCAAACGCAAAGCAAATAGTAGAAGCAGCCCCCTTGACGCGCCAAAACGACCCACCCCTCAACGCACAGACAGACCAGGAGCATTCACGAGCTAGGGCTCGGGCGCCCTAGCTCGGCCCGAAAAATTGCAGAGACCAACGCCATCCTGAATTAAATATAAGTTACTTTTTATTGAATTTTGTATTTATTTTTGTAGGACATGTGTATGCTGTTGTTGCACATGAGGGGAATGAAGAGGAGACAAATTATTGGTTGACTAGATGTGTTGAGAGAAAACATAAGTTGGCACATCCTAGAGTGGATGATGACAACTTTGAGTATCCAACTGGTTCAATGGTTGTTGTTGGCACCTGGCTTCAAAAATATTTGATGAGAAAGAATGGCTTGCTTGCATTTGAAGATTATGAAAGACACAAGAAGATTATACATTATTCACATTTGATTTTGGCAACCAATATAAAACTAGTTAGATATCAAGGGAGGCCTGCTAATAAAGTTTTATGGACACTTTCAATGAATGATCACGAGACAATCATAGATGCATTAAAAAAGAGAGAGGATGCAGATGGTACAACAGAGTAAATAAATATTGGTAAGTATATCTAGTTGTTTATATAATTAATTGATATATATATTTGTATTTAATCATTTCCTAATTAAAGTTTTATATCATTTTTTGTTTCAGGTCTCCCAAAATTAGATGCTTTACAAACAAGAGAGGAGATGCACATATATTACAATGGAATTCAAATATAGAGATAGGTAACTATATATAGTTCTAGATACATTTAATTGATAGTATAAATTCATTATCTCAACTCCCCTTAGTCCACCCTCTTGAATCCCTTCAAGTCATTCTATCAAATCCCCTTAATCCACCCTCTTTCATGCCCTTAATCCATCCTCTTAAAGAACCCTTAAGTCATATCCTCTTACATCCCTGTAATTCTTACATCTCTGTAATCCATAATCTTGCATTCCTTAAGTCACTCTCATAATTCCCCTTAAGCCATCCTCTTAGGGTCTATTAATATCCATTTTGTAAGGTTCATAACATGCATCCCCTTAATCAACTATCTTACATCCCTTTAATCCATTCTATCAACTCCCCTTAATCCACCCTCTTACATCCCCTTAATCCACTCTCTTAAATCCCTTTGAGTCATTTTATCAACTCCCCTTAATCCACCCTCTTACATCCCCTTAATCCACTCTTATATCCCTTTAAGTCACTTTATCAACTCCCCTTGATCCACTCTCTTACATCCCTTAAGCCATCCCCTTAAAGGACTCTCATAATTATGATATATTTCGATATATATGATGCACTTTGCATGCTAATCCATTCTATCAACTCCCCTTAATCCACCCTCTTACATCCCCTTAATCCACTCTCTTACATCCCTTTGAGTCATTTTATCAACTCCCCTTAATCCACCCTCTTACATCCCCTTAATCCACTCTCTTACATCCCTTTGAGTCACTTTATCAACTCACCTTAATCCACCCTCTTTCATCTTTCATCCCTTTAAGCCATCCTCTTAAAGCACCCTTAAGTCATATCCTCTTACATCCTTGTAATCCATAATCTTGCATTCCTTAAGTCACTCTCATAATTCCCCTTAAGCCATCCTCTTAGGGCCTATTAATATCCATATTGTAAGGTTTATAACATGCATCCCCTTAATCCACTATCTTACATCCCTTTAATCCATTCTATCAACTCCCCTTAATACACCCTCTTACATCCCCTTAATCCACTCTCTTACATCCCTTTGAGTCATTTTATCAACTCCCCTTAATCCACCCTCTTACATCCCCTTAATCCACTCTCTTACATCCCTTTGAGTCACTTTATCAACTCCCCTTAATCCAATCTCTTACATCCCTTTGAGTCACTTTATCAATTCCCCTTAATCCACTCTCTTACATCCCTTAAGCCATCCCCTTAAAGGAATCTCATAATTATGATATATTTCAATATATACGATGCACTTTGCATGCTAATCCATTCTATCAACTCCCCTTAATCCACCCTCTTACATCTCCTTAATCCACTCTCTTACATCCCTTTGAGTCATTTTATCAACTCCCCTTAATCCACCCTCTTACATCCCCTTAATCCACTCTCTTACATCCCTTTGAGTCATTTTATCAACTCCCCTTAATCCACCCTCTTACATCCCCTTAAGCCATCCTCTTAAAGGACTCTCATAATTCCCCTTAAGCCATCCTCTTAGGACCTGTTAAGCCATATCCTAGGGTTCATGAGATGCATCCTCTTAAACCATCCTCTTATCTCCCCTTAAGCCATTCTCTTAAGACCCCCCTTAAGCTATATATCCTCTTAGGTCCCCTTAATCCATCCTATGGCAAACATCTTTTGAATTTGTATGGAATTTACTATATACTATTCTTTTCTCGCATGAATTTTTTTCTTAAATGACTCATAAAAATTGTAGTTACTTACATTAATTATTTTTGTAGGTTCTCATCAAGTCGATCTACAAAGTGATTGTTGAACTGAAAATTTATTTTATCGAGACTAGGTAAATGTCAATTTTTGGTCTTCACCTAAAAGTTGATAAGTTTGAATTGTATCTAAATGCGTATATATGTTTCATCATATTATATAGTTGTAATAAACATCTTGATATACATTATATATGTTTGTTCAATGTCACTTTTTAAATATCCTGTTCCAATTTTATAGATTATACATTTCATGTCTTGTATTTACCACATTTTATATAATTATTCAATTGTATAGATTATACATTTTATACATACAAGGAGATAGTTTTTTTGTTTATTGATTCAAATATTTGCTATCTAATTGGAAAATAGTTAAAGTTACCTGCCCTTAATTTATTATGAATATGATCTAAACTATTTAAGGAATGTTTTAATTTGTCACCTAACCATGTGATAAATTATATATATATTAAATTTGATTCTAGATAAGAATTTATATAGTGCATGTAATACTTGAAAATTAGATAAAATATAAATAGTCTAATGTATGAGTGCATATAATCATGAAAATGAACATAACAAGATATCATAATTGACTGCAATATATAATCATCATATTTTAAAGTCAACTGATATAAATAAACACAAATATGATAATAACATGTTCAAAGTAAAACTAGAGATAGATAGTCCATATAATTTATATGTCAAGTCCAACACATATATTTAAATAAAACTAGAGATCTATAGTCCATAAAATATATTTAAACCATCTAACTTTCAGGTTGATTGGTCAAATCAAGTCTCCTCTTTGTTCCATGTTGACTAGACGTACCCGCATCATGCTGTAAAAGAGTACAAGAAACTTGAAATTAGATTTAAATTTATTTCTAGAAATTTTGATATAATTAAACATATTTAAACATGAAAATATAAACTTTTAGATAAAAATAAATTTAATTAAATATCTAGTATTTATATAGTAAAAATGATTTCTAGTATGCATAAATTACCATATGATCATGTGAATCTATAACTAGCACATTTTCTTCAACGGGTAGCATAACTGTCACTTGAGAAGATGCAAATGCCTGATCTACTATATCCTGCATATTCATATAAAGCAAACAATATGTGAAAACCTCGAATATATATATATATATATATTTAAAAGGTCCATAAAAATTGTATAGGAGATTTAAAGTAAAGTTTACAACCTCGAATGACATGACCTCATGATCACGCACCTAAGATTGCCCATGCATAATCACTAATGATGTCTCAGGTGCGCGGCCCACCATGGGTATCTCATGAAATTCTTGCATATAGATGTACAACAGTCCGTATAGATCATTGACACATGTGTATGTAAATGAAAAAATTAAATTAGATCTATGATGTCTATTTAATTTAAACTTAACAAACTTTTGAAAGCACGCACCTGAGCTGATGATGTCTTAGGAGCGCTCACCACTGTAACTTGTGGTTGGTCAGTACTAGGTATTGTATGACCTCCCTACATCTAGATATAATATATCAATTCACAAATGTGTACAAATTCAAATTAAATTATATATATATATATATATATATATATATATATCCACACAAATTATTTAATATATATATTGGTTCAAGTACCTGTCCAAAAGGTGAGCCTAGATCTACAACACTCGACATATGCACACGATGATCATATTGAGTTTCAAGCATCACGTGATCATGCATCTACACCAAACACTTATTGAATTAATATTATATTATATATATAATTTGATGTTATTATTTACATGAATTTTTCATATTTCAAACTTGAATTAAATTTAAGTTCAAAAGATGAACCTACCTGTGTAGGACGATCCTCAGAATATAGTAAATTCAGGTATGACCCCGTCCCAGATGCATGTGTGTCGCCTGAAGTGGATGTCTGAGTATCCCTATAGCCCGAGCCTCCATGCGCTCTATTGGCCACTTCAGTGGCCGCATGTGTAGACTGCTGAGTGAGATGTCTTGAAAGTGAACTCAATTCTCCTAATGTTGATAACATGGTTTGTTGTTGAAATGCAACGGGAAAACTAGGAGAAGGAAGAGGAATAATAGGAGTAATTAGAGCACGTCACTAAGGATTGACACGTGCTCCTAGTCTATGTTGGGGCATGCCACACCCAACTTCCTGAAATGACCTCATATCAAAATAGTTGGGTTTTTTACCCAACTCAAACTCAACCCATAACTTTCTCAAAAAGTATAAGGGCACCTCACTATTGCCATGTGGTGGACTATCAAACACCATCCACCATCTGTCCCAAAAATGTGCAGCTATCTACGGGTGCCTACACCATAAAATTGAAATTCATTTTTTCGTGGGTGGAATGGGTTGGTTTGTTTGGGGATTAATAAAATATTGGCACATGGCTTGTTTGGTAATTTTTAGGTCATTAATTTCTTTATATGACAATCCATCAGCATAGAATTGTCTCCTCTCTTCTCTCCATTGATGGAACCTAACTAGGTCCGCATTAATAGATCAAATAGAATCGACAATAGTTTGCATCGTAGATGCAAACCGTGCGAGATGGGGAGGGACTCTAGGCTCATTTTTTATGAGATCTATATTTCCTTGAATGACAATGAGGTTTGCTCAAATATTCTCTCTTAATTGATCTTCATCAACTACAGGAGGGGGTGGGGGGTTTGGTGATGGAGAATGTGGAGGTGTGTTAGGGTTATGTTCATGTGGTGGATTGGGATGTATGGGATCTATAGGAATTTCTTGATTGGGCATAAAATACTCTAAATTAAACAACGGATCCATGTGAGCAATGATATGGAAACTGCATGTTAAACAATTAAAAAATATATATCAACAAACTAATTAAATAATGCACACAATTTGAAAGTTATTTAAAAATCACATTAAACATGCACAAATTCAAAATATATTTCATTTGAAGACCATTTGATTTATAACATTAAATAAAATCCATAACATTAAAAATTCATAGCATGTACACACATTAAATTGAGTCTAGTGTGGGGTTGTTAATATGACGGGTAGATTTATGAAATTATGGGGTTTTATTAAAATTTATTTAATCTCATTCATTATTTGCAAATAATACTAAAGATAAGAATGAAAAATTAATAGAAGACATTGAAAGGGACACATAGATATATGGTAGTGACCTAATTGCAATGTACAAAATATAAGAAAAAGATGAGTGAGGTCAAGCTCTATTCACCAAATTTATCCCCTTAAGAAATGTCAAATTCCCCCTCAAGACATCGATTTATGATTTAGGGTATAGGATGGCTTAAGGGGATCTATGTGTAGTAAGGTCTTAGGACAAAATGGTCCATGGCTTAAGGGAATGAAATTTGGTGAAGTTGCCTAAGGCAACCAAATTTAATTTTAAGGTCTACAATTCAAAATGAATAGATGTATGAATCAAGTATGACAAAATTTAATTAAATCCGAGGACATAAATTGATTTATCTAAATTTTCAAATTTCATGTATATAGATACTATTATAGTTTTTTATATTTTAAATATATCTTTATTTGTGATTAAATATTATTAAAGGATACCTCTAGGAATACTCTCCTAGGTCTAGCTAATCCCAAAGTGAAGGAAAAATTATTCATTCTCAACAATCAGAATGGTATTTAACTCTTTATTTTAATGAGTTGATCCATACATCCTTCAAGAATATCATCTCCCTAGCATAAGTGGATTGATCCCTATACACATAATACACTATCAACACTTTAAAAAATATATATTATTCTAGACCACCCAACTATAATTTTAATGCAACCTATATGTATAGGTAGACCAAAAAATTATACAACTCACACATCTTGAGTATTACCACATATAAATTCAATATTTCATTAGTAATATGCACAATATTGATAGCTAGTTATAACATGTATATCCTTCATGACTGGTACTAGATATTAAATCTAGATCCAACTTGATGTAAACCCACAAAAAAGTAACCATAATTTAGGAACACAACAAGAAACCACCAAAAACTTAAATTCCCAAGCATATTCCAATACTTCTTCATTTAGAATGACATAACTAACCTTCACAAATTAAGTCCAAAGAATACATATAAATTTACATCTATCTCCATCTACAAGAATCCTTAATAACACTCTCTTCATATTAAATTTATAAAACTACATATTTTGTTTAACATGTATACCTATAAAACCATACATGTATCTCTAACTCTATTTCAACATATTTAAATTGAAATATATGAAAACACCAAAAATGAAATCCAAAAAATTGAATATCATAGATATACAAGACAAAAAAAATTAGTAAAAATTATAAAACCCACATATCAAAACAACATGAATCTATAACATGCAAGTACAAATATCTAAAAATGCTAGAGGGTTATCTAGGAAATTTAAGCAACCAAAATATTCCACAACCATCACTTTGTACATCCAAATAGAAGAACAAGGTTTTTTGGGAGCTTCTAGGTCGTGCTAAGAGATCAACTCTACAACTAACATGTAATGAGGGTTCAATAATCCAATTCTTCTATTTAACCATGGATTTAAAGAATGAAACCAACATAAGAACTTTAAATAGTATTCAAAACAACTAGTACTTTCTCATGTAACTAAGAAGCCAAAAGCAAGAACCCAACATGAAAAATCTTCCATTTTGTACATGACCACATAATACATGAAAATAGAAATTTAATCTTAGAGGATAGTCTCATAATACCAAATAAGATCTACAACTATAAAGGAAAAAAGAGAGAAATAAGAATATATGCAACTATAAGAAGGAAAGAGATATAAATATACTTTATGAATCCTATTTCAAGAATAACTATCCTCTAATTTACCACACAACTCAATGCATTGTTAGATGATTTATGGTTATAATATACTCATAGGGATTCTATAGAATACAATAATGATATCAAAAATCCTAATCCTATTAAAAAAAAGGATAGAATAACTCTATAAAATACATTGCATACATCTTCTACCCCAAGAATCCAATATATAGACATAAGGATTCCTAGGAAATAACAAAATGGCAACACCACAGTCACTAATAATGCATGAAAATACTATGGTAAGTAATTTTTTATGACTCTCACATGTGTTGACTCATCCTAAAATAGATAATAACTCTTACACAATCTCTTTATTTCAAATTCACTATACAAGTTGGCCTAAGTAACTCTCAAGAACTCATCTAAGAGACACAAGATCTCTAGATAGTGGGACAAAGTAGTTAAGAAGAAATTATAAGTTTAACACAGTTAACATTAAAATTTATAATCTCATTCATTGTTTTCAAAGAATACTAAAGATAAGAATGAAAAATTAATAGAATACATTCAAAGGGACACATAGATATATGCTCTAGTGACCTAATTGCAATGTACAAAATAAACAAAGATGAGCTTGAGCTCTACTCACTAAATTTTGAGAACTTCTTTGATCCCCTTAAGAAATGTCATATTAGGACCCCTTAAGACATCAATTTACGATTTAGGGTGATGGGATGGCTTAAGGGGATCTATTTCTATTAAGGTGGACTAGGAAAAAATGTTCCATGGCTTAAGGGAATAAAATTTGGTGGAGTTGCCTAAGGACACCAAATTTAATTTTAAGGTCCTACAACAAAATGAATGCTAAATAAGGGTTTAGGGTTTAGATTTAGAGATTTGATGACATGAAAACATATAGAAGACACATGATGGATTTTGAACCTATTTGGACCTCCAAGCACTCTTGGATGATTTAAAAAGGAAGAGGCAATCTAAACCCTAAACCCTAAACCCTAAACCCTAGACCCAATTTTTTTTCTAATCATATATTTTTTGAAACGTTTCTATGACATAGACTCTTCCTTTGAATATTTATATAAATTCTAGATGTGCATGGCTTTTCAAAAAAAGAACCTAACTGCCACTAAGTGAGGAATCAATTAATCAATTCAATAAATAAATAATCTTATAAAATAAACCTTTGGTTATAGAATTGAAAGACAACTAAATTTAATTATAAGGTCCTACAACAAAATGAATGCTAAATTAGGGTTTAGGGTTTAGATTAAAAGAGATTTGATGACATGAAAACATATAGAAGACACATGATGGATTTTGAACCTATTTGGACCTCTAAGCACTCTTGGATGATTTAAAAAGGAAGAGGAGATCTAAACCCTAAACCCTAAACCCTAGACCCAATCTTTTTTCTAATCATATATTTTTTGAAACATTTCTATGACATCGACTCTTCCTTTGAATATTTATAGAAATTCTAGACGTGCATGGATTTTCAAAAAAAGAACCTAACTGCCACTAAGTGAGGAATCAATTGATCAATTCAATAAATAAATAATCTTAGAAAATAAACCTTTGGTTATAGAATTGAAAGGCAACCAAATTTAATTTTAAGGTCCTACAACAAAATGAATGCTAAATTAGGGTTTAGGGTTTAGATTTAGAGACTTGATGACATGAAAACATATAGAAGACACATGTGAATAAATTTTTACAAGTAAATGAGAAACCCTACCACCTAAACTTAGTGCTTTAAATAAAATATGTGACATTCTAGGAATAGCTTCAATCTATCTAGCCCATTTTAGGTTTACGTAAATTAGGGTAAATAGCCAATTTTAGGTTTATGTAAATTAGGGTAAATAGGGTTTTCGGTTTACGTTTTAGGGTTTAGGTCCAAAGATTAACCTATCATGTAAATTAGTTTTTAGGGACCTATGTAAATTTTGTAACCTAGGGTTTTGAAATTTCTACATTTTAAATGTGTTCAATTTAGGTTTAGTTTTTATGGTTTTCAATTTACAATTTAAATTTCTTTATTTCGTTGAAGTTTTTGGTTTTTTAAATGCAATTAAAAACAATAAAATATTGAACTAAACAAAAATTGAATACTAATTAAAAAACAAAAAAAAGATATAAACCAAACAAAAAATGAAGAATTCAAAAAACTTGGAAGTCGACGAGGTCGCTAGTTTTGATGGGAGGAGGTGGCAATGAAAATTTGGTGGCCTCTAAAATGCATACGTGCTCTCCTTTCTTCTATTCAGCCTCAAATCATAATGGTGGAAAATGAATTATAGTCATTTATTTAAAAAAATAAATACTTTCTCGAAACGCGTACCCATTTCATAATGCGTACGCGTTTTAAGTTTGCATACCCGAGCTTGAATGTATATGCGTTCAGATCCAGGCTCAGGTACCCGATCCATAACGCGTACGCATTTCTTTGAGAACGCATATGTGTTTCTTGTGAAACTTTTTTTTCCCTGAGATTTCTCGTCTTCATGTACCCAACTTCTTGCTTTTACCCCATCATCAACATCCAAATTTGGTCATCAAGTTGAGTTTCCCTATCAAGGATTATTATCCTTCATCATTGAAAGAATACACTTTGTATCAAATTTTGTCACCTTGGTTGCATCAATAGAATTCATCATTCTATTTGACCTAGGTATTTACTTAGCACTCTCAAACAACAGTCAAAATTTAGCAAACCTTAGTCACTTGTATGCCCATTTTAACGAGGTCCCAAAAAAAAACTTAAGGACAAAGAACTCGAACCTTCAAATAATATGGCTGAACGAGAGGAAAATCCTTTTCATAACATTTCCCAAAATGAAACAGATGAGATAACAGAAGAGGAAATCGAACAAGCAAATCAGGACCCCAAATTCCATAAATTCCTAGAAAAGGTCTTTGCAAAGGATGGGGAAAAATACCTTTTGGTGTTAGCCAACCAAGGGGTTAAGTTACCAAATGACTTTGATGTTAGTAAATTGAAGAGTATCCCAAAGAAAACTGAAATTGAAACACTTACTACAGATCAAATGACTACTTTGACAAATCAGATGCAAAACCTTCAAAAAAAACTCCAAGATATGCAAGGAGGGACTCCAAAAAGATACTTGTTACAAGATATTTGTATCCCTTTGATCGAAGGCTAAACATGATATTGTTTCCTCAAAACTGTGAATTGCCAAAATACGACAAATACAATGGGAAATTAGACCCTATAGATGATGTGCAAAAATTTCAAACAATGAGTCTTGAATTTTCTCATGAGGACACATATCTGATGAGACTCTTCCCTCATAGTTTAGGGGTTCACTACATGGAATGGTTTTCAAAATTGCAACCAAGCATAAAATCTTTCCAAGAACTTGTTAACAAATTCATCGCACAATATTCTTATAGCATTGCACTAGAGATAACCATGAAAGACCTTTGTAATACCAAACAAAAACAAGGAGAATCTTTTCTCGTATTCCTACAAAGGTTGAGGAGGTTATTTGCTTGTTACATTCATCCTATACCAAAACAAGAAAAGATGGAAATTTTTATCAATAACCTTAACAATGAAATGAGCTATCGACTACAATTACAATGTCCCCCTAACTTCAAAAAAATGATAGAAAACAATGTCAAAATTGAATAAGCTTTAGTCAAAAGAGGGGTATTAAAAATCTACAATGAAGTATCAAAAAATGCTAGTTCTTCCAATCATCACAACAATGAGAAACCCAAATTTTGGACAAGGAACAAGAATGCCAGCAATGGTGCTAACGAAACGCATAATGCGAAACCAATCTTTAACTTGTTAGGAACCCCTACCAAAACTGATCAAAACAACAATTAGGGCACCAATCAAAATATCAACCCATCCAACAATCAAAATAGTAACAATCAAAGTAACACCACATCAAAGCCTTTACCATATCAAACGCAATCAAACTACAAAAAATTCACACCTTTGGGTCAATCACGCAAATCTGAATTAAGGGAACTTCTTGAGAATAACCTTATAACACTACCTGACACTCGAGGCTTTGAACCTAAAGTCAAATCGTCATGGTGGAATGATGCCTATTACTATGAATTTCATCGATGCAATGGTCACCAAACGAATAGTTGCATGCAATTGAAACATAAAATACAAGACTTGATAGACAACAAAATCATACAAATAGAGGGACTCCAAACAAATGCAAATCACAAAGCATTCAAAAATCCCTTACCGAACTATGAAAAAGGAGAATCCTCCAAGACAAATAACAAGGAAAAGAATGCAAACTATGTCCATGATACTGTCATAAATCATATCTCAGTAGCAAAAGATCAAATGAATACCATTGAAACCAATGAACATCAAAATATTACCGCGAATGATTCTCTGATTTATGACATTCCAATTGAAAAAGAACAAAACATTGCTATTCTTGAAAATTAAATCAATGACACCAAATCAGACATGAATGTGAATGATACTCAAATCAATGTCATCAAAATCAATGGGAAACAAGATAGTGTACCAGTAAATGTGACAATAAGAGCACAGGCCAAATATGTCTTAAAAGGAGGTTCATCTAAAACACCTATGGCCTTGTCCAATCAATACAACATAGTGGACCAATTACAGAAGATCCCTGCACAAATATCAATATTGGAACTACTCAAGATTTCACCCACCCATAAAGAGATTTTGGAACAATCCCTAGTGGACACAACAATGCTAACGAATCTAGAAGTTTGTAAATTCGAATTCATGGTAGGACATTTAACCGCGCCACATTGCTTATCCTTTTCCAAAAATGATGATGCATCCATTTCTCATCCCCACAATGTTGCCATCATATTGAAGTCCTAATCCATAAACATCGTGTCAAAAATGTCCTAATAGATGGAGGAGCTGGCCTAAATATATGTACTTTAAAGCTTGTTTGTGCCTTGGAATTTTCTAAGAATGCAATTGATTCAAAGAAAAATATTACAATAAAATCATACGATGATGATGAAAGAGCTTCAAAAGGGTTAATCATCCTACCTATTCATGTGGGACCAATCCAGAAGGATGTAGTCTACCAAGTCTTAGACAAGGATTTGACCTATAACATACTATTGGGTCAACCATGGATTCATGAGATGCAAGCGGTCCCTTCAACATATCACCAATGTCTAACATTTCCTTGTGGTGGCTAAGAAATCACCATTTTGGTTGATTCAAATAGTCCCCAATATTGCAATACACTGAAATCTGTCCAAGATATCTTTGTGCCTCATAATAGAGAATCCTCCACTCCCACTACTTCCAATGATCATAGCCAATCAAGTTAGTCATCCAAATTGTTGGTCATTTCCACAAATTGTGAAAGTGAATCCAGTTCCATGTCCAAACAGTTTGAGAAGAAAGAAGAAGCTACTTCATCCACTTCATCAAATCTTGAAGCCCAATTGAATTCCTTGTCAAAACAATTCGATGGAAAAGTCCAAGTCAAAGACAAAGGTGTTGGTGAATACTTCTTTGAATGGTCCCTATGTCTTTCACACCTTTCTTCTCCAAAATTTTATGGGCAACCCTCCACATCAATGCAACAAACCCCACAACCAGTCACCAAATTTGATGGATGGTTTATAAGAGAAAGCACCAAGTTTGATGAAGCAGAAGACAATGATGTTCTAAACTGGCTTTATAAAGATGAAGAAGAATCCCAAGCAGCAACTGCAAATTTACAGATGGCTCAATATGGAAAAGGTTTCACTATTCTGGAAAAGATGGGATATGAAGGGAAAGGTCCCATGGGCAAAAGGAAAGAGGGAATCATAGAGCCAATTCAACCCATTTTGATCAATCCAAAAGACAAGACTAGATTGGGCTATAAAGAGGACACAAAAGAAAACGTGGTTGAAATAATCCTACAATTACAAGCTAGTGATGAACATGAGACTAATTCCAATGAATATGAGTGGGATTCACTATTAGAAGAGTCCTGTCATAACAAGGACATTGATGTAGTACATAAATATGCATCTCTACGCGAAGAAGGACAAGGGTTAGGTTCTAGACCGTTTGAATTTGGATCGCAACACCTTGATGATTCTAGTGAAGACGATTCAACTTGAAGCGAAACAAAATTTCTGGAGAGTTACCTTCTAGACCTCGATTTTTCTATTGGAAAAATTGAAGACACCTCTATCAAAACCCTTACCATTTCTAATCTTAACCCGTCTGGTGACTACTTGCCTTTGGTACATCTTGATCTTATAGATTGGGACCTAACCGAACCATTCAACATCCCTACATTTTCAAATGATGACGCCATCGTCAATTTCCTTTGTGCCAATGATCCCAAAATAGATTCCACCAATGAACATCGTAACAAGGCTTCCGTACAAGGGAGTATCAAATATTCTAGCTGCAAAATGAATAACATAGGAAATAGATCTAATATTGAAAACCATTTAATGGCAGTGTCAGATCTGGAAAAAGTAAAAATAAAGAGTGCATCCAATTGCGAAAACCTCTTTGAGGCATCAAAGGATGGAAGATTTGATACTCTCCCAGAACATTTTTAGGAAAGATCAAAAGTCTTGATTGAATCCACACAGTCTTTTAACATCGGTAGTGAAGAGACATTGAAGACTATCCATCTAGCAACATCTTTAACAAACTAGGAAAAGCCAAGCTTTCTCAAATTTTTCACAGAGAAACAAATCAACTTTGCTTGGTCATATGTTGATATGTTGGGAATTGATCCAGAACTCATCATGCATTATCTACCATTACCTCTATGAGTAAAACCAGTCAAGCAGAAGTTGAGAAAAATGCACCCCCATATCGCCTTATTGGTAAAGGAAAAATTGAAGAAATTGTTAGATGTAGGATTCATCAAACCCATTAACTACATCGAGTGGATCTCCAATATAGTACCAGTTTCAAAACCTAATAACAAGCTTGACAACAACATTCACATATGCATAGATTTCCAAGATCTTAACAAAGCTTGTCCTAAGGATTATTTTCCTTTGCCCAATATAGATATCATAGTAGACTTGATGACAAGACATGGCATGCTATCACTGATGGATGGATTTTCTGGGTATAACCAAATCAAAATAGCTCCAAAAGATCAAGATAAAATGGCCTTTACTTGTCTATGGGGAACCTTCTATTGGAATGTTATGCCATTCGGCTTGAAAAATGTAGGAGCTACCTATCAACGGGCTATGACAACAATCTTTCATGATATGATGCATACTTTCATGGAAGACTATGTAGATGATTTATTGGCCAAATCATGTACTATGGAAGGACATTTAGAGATCCTAGATAAAATCTTCACTAGACTGGAGAAATTCAATGTACGGTTAAATCCCAAGAAATGTGTGTTTGTGGTGAAGTCAACAAAACTCCTATGTTACATAGTATCAAAAAAAGGAATTGAGGTAGATCCAGCCAAAGTCAAAGCTATTATGGAAATTCCACTGCCAAAGAACATTAGTCAACTCTGTTCTCTACAAGGGAGATTTCAATCAATCCGCAAGTTCATTTCACAACTGGCAGACAAGACCCATCCCTTCACTCATCTGCTGCATAAAAATGTTTCCTTCCAATGGGATGAGTAATGCGAAGGAGCCTTCAACCATTTGAAACAATATTTAATGAATCCACCTATCGTAGTACCACCAACAGAAGGGAAGCCGCTATTGTTATATATTGCCACAACGGAAACATCATTGGGAACTTTATTAGCACAAGAAGATTCAATAGGAAAAGAATGAGCAATCTATTACATCAGTAGGACATTAAATGGCTATGAGATCAACTATACCTCCATTGAAAAGGCTTGTCTAGCAGTAGTATTTGCTACCCAATAGCTACAACACTGCATGCTGACTCACACCATCAAGTTGATAGCTAAAATTGATCCTCTCAAATATCTTCTCAGCAAAGCAAACCTAACAAGGAGATTGGCTAAATGGGTCATGATACTTAGTGAATTTGATATCCAATATGTAGATAGGAAGGCAATAAAAGGACAAGCAATTGCTAACCAATTGCTAGAGGCACCATTACCAGGTAATCATTCTTTACATATTGAATTTCTAGATGTTGATGTTCTTGTCGTGGCTGCGAAACAGTGGACACTATACTTTGATGGATCACATACCCAACACAAATCAGGAGCTATAATTCTATTTGTCACTCCACAAGGACATACCATACCTAAATCATACAGACTAATGTTTCCTTATACCAACAACATGGCAGAGTATGAAGCATTAATCATTGGCATTAAAACAACTGTAGAATGGAAGGTCCTAGAATTGCAAGTGTATGGAGATTCTCGGCTAGTCATTAACCAAGTCAATGATGATTATCAAACAAGGGATGAAAAATTGATGCCTTACAAGAGAATGCTAGATGATTTCAATAAATTTTTGTGGATATCAAATTTGAATAGATTTCAAGAGTAGACAATAAAGTCGTTGATGCCATGGCTACTATTGCCTCCTTGTTACAAATTCCAGAGAAAAGAAGTCATTACGAGTTGTTGGTGGAACAACTATTTTCCCTTGCCTATGACAATACTAAATCCCATGTTATCTGTCACCTATTTGATACCAATACCTCAATATACAATGAAATTTATACCTACCTAAAAGATAACACTCTTCCACCTAACTTGTCATGAAACCAAAAATGCAATCTCATTCGCCGAGCTGCTTGACATACACTTATAGCAGATGTACTATACCGACGAGGTCTTGATGGAACTCTCTTACGATATCTAGAATGCGATGAGACTAAAATAGATTTACGAGAAGTCCATGAGGGTGTTTGCGGAACACATTCAAGTGGCCTAACCTTAGCCAAGAAACTTCTTCATTTAGGGTATTATTGGCCAACTATGGAAAATGATTCTTTTCATTTTGTGAAGAAATGCTAGAAATGTCAAATTCACGACAACCTCATCCACACACCAACACAGGAACTTCAACCTTTTGCATCCACATGGCCATTTTGTCAATGGGGACTAGATCTTGTTTGTAAAATTCATCCATCTTCATCAAAAAGACACAAGTTTATCATCACAACTACATAATACTTCATGAAATGGATTGAGGCTGTTCCTATAACCAACATCATAGGAAAGTAGATTTCATCATTCATCCTTAACTACATCATCTGTCAGTACGACATTCCTCAATCCATAGTCATTGACAATGGAAGACCGTTTAAGAATAAAGACATGCAAGAATTGTGTGAGAAGTTCAATATCCAACATCGCTTCTCTACACCATATTATCCCCAAGGGAATGGTCAAGCATAGGCTTCCAACAAGACTATTTTGAAGATTTTGAAAAAAAATTGTTGATGAAGTAGGACGTGATTGGCACATCTAATTAAACCCTGCTTTATGGTCATACTACACCAATATTCACACACCAACATGAGCTACACCATATGCTTTGGTATATGGGTCTGAGGCCATTGTACCTATTGAAGTTGAAATACCATTGCTCTAGGTTTCCTTGAAAGGTATCATCCCTGATGAAGACAACCAGATTTCAAGATTGCAAGAACTATAACTATTGGATGAGTGGTGCCAACATGTAGTGAATCACCGAAGGCCTACCAACAATGAATGTCAAGAAATTACAACCATAAGGTCAAACCTAGAACATTCCAAGTTGGTGACTTAGTGTTGAAAGAAAATCCACACAATCAGCAAGACATAGAGAAGATTTGAACTGAATTGGTTGGGGCCTTTTGTCATTGTATCAGTTTATGGTTCAATAGCATATCAGTTGTCCACACTAGAAGGAGACCTATTTGAGGAACCCATGAACATTCTTCCCCTTAAGAAATTCTATGCATAATTCAGCCGTTGCATCTGTAAAAATCCTACAAAAATACAAAAACATCTGAAAAAGTCCTGAAAAAAATCCAAAAACATTTGAAAAGGTCCTGAAGAAATCCAAAAACATCAGAAAAAGTCTTGAAAAAATCCAAAACATCATAAAATGTCCTAAATAAATGGTTACCTTGGTGAAAACCTAGAAAACAGGCATCTTGGTAACAACAAAACAAAAATTGAAAAAGAGAAAAATATAAAAAAATTATAAAATCTAAAAAAGTACAATAAAAGCAATTAGTGAAAACCTAGCAATAGACGCTATTTGTGATAGGCTAGCTTCTTCCTCTATAAGAATGTGTGTTGATCACTGGATTTCTACCATTAACAGCCACATCCTTCATTTGAGTTGCATACGCAAATAATATGATACCAGTTATGTCTCACCTTGGCTTTTCGACCATTGTACATATCCATAATAAACTGGTTTGTGTCCACCGGGGGAAAAATCCCAACTTCACCGAGGTCAACGAACTTTGAGCTTGAACCAACAGAAAAACAACATGAGAACAAAACACAATGAAAACAATGATCACAATGCATCCGAAATGGAACAATCAATCATCATCGGAAATGCATTGAACATCCTTGTCATGTCGAAAAATCCATAAAAAGGTCAAAAATAAAAAAATCCAAAAACAATCACTTTGTCGAATTGTGTTGTCACAATTCATTGTAATTAAGTGTTTGTTCATATCTTGGTCCTGTAAAATGGTTGAGTCGATCGAACTATGTGGTCTCTGCATGTATTTAACATAGGCAAGGCTTATCTTTGATCAGCCCCCGAGACCCCTAAGATAGGTCTTTAGTTTAGGTCCTTGGTCGAAATCTCATAAAACACCTAAAAAGTAGAAAAATCAAAAATCCCAAAAACAACTGAAAACTGAGGTTACAAGGATGATGCTATTATGAATCATGGTTTTACCACTTCTACACGAAGGTTCAAATTGTTTGCATTATGATTGATGTTATCATTTCTTAGGAGCAATTCAAGGATGTCAAGGAACTAGAAAAGCTATGATCAAGAATGATATTTTCTTTGTTTGCTTCCTGTAAGTTAATCCTTATTACTATGAGAATCATCGTGGGACATGCTCTACAAAGTATCACTGATGACATTTTGGATTTGCATAGGAAAATGATTATCTCTTGTCTATTTATGCAAGGAATGCTCAGGTCATCTTGGTTTAATTATACATAGATGCTTGTGTTAACTTGCACTATCAAACATTATGGAAGTAGTACTCAGGTCATCATGGTCCAATTATACCATCAATGTTTGTACTTACTTTCAATATTTCAAAAGCTTAAAGATGAAAATAAGCACAATAAATCACTAGGATAACATCATTACATTATTAGAATTGCATGTCTAGGTTGCATTCATATTAGTCAAGTTGTAATGGTATTTACAGATTTTTCTGAGGATGTTATTTCTATCATCAATAGATTGAGTACATTTGACATTACCAAAAACACATCATTTAGAGGCATGAGCATTAGTACATCAATCATAGCATTATCATATCATCTAGGCATTCATTTAGGTCATCAATTATATACTTGCATTATGAAAAATAGAAGAAAAACAAAAGCATGGATCATATCATTTTCATCTATATACATTTGGTCATACATCCTAGACATCAACATATGTAAATTATCATTCATTCATTTCATACGTGCATTAGATCATAATATTTGCATTAGAAAAATACAAAAAAACATAAGTTATCATGCATATCATGCATCCATAAGACCGTATAAAGTCATTCATCTTGGCATTAACATCATCTTACGTCCATCACATCATACATCAATTGCATTAGAAAAGTACAAAAATAATAGCATATAGACATTTTCATAAAGCCACATAAGATCATAACACATATTGCATCCATCACATGTCATATCATCATCATAAAACATTGCATAACATACATGACATAGAAATTAAATGCATCCATCATAAATCATTGCACATAACACATATGATCATCAACATCATCACTTCATATATCTCAAAATATATCAAATGTACAAGGATATCTGAATGATAAAAAGTACAACACAAAATGGTGATATCATCAAGAGTCAATGTATACATCACAATACAACATCAAATATCCAAAACTATGTATTACTGCCTCCCGACATTGTTGGCCTCACTAAACCTATACCCTCTGCTGCACCTGATGTCCCTACACTTGGATCTCTCCTATCCCCTGGTAGTGGTTGTGTCACACCTACATTCACTGTTCGGGACTGTGATTTGCTTGTCTACGATCTACTGAAACTCTCTCGTTGCTTAGGAGGAAGGAACTTATGATATTTGGTCCTATACAACTCCACTTCTTGAACTATACGATGAATCTCTCAAAAATAATCTACAGATCCTATAGCCATGGAAGCCTGCTGCAATCTCTCTGTAATGGCCTCTTCCTCCTTAGCCCATCACCTTAGTGCATCTCTCTGGGTAGTTAGTGTTGCAACTTGTCCCTGTGTCTACCCTTGTACCTATCCCTGGCCTTGTATCTGTGTAAGTTGCTATTGGGAAACATCCCTCTCGATTGTCAATGTCTGAATTTGCCCCTGGGCCTATAGAAGTTATGCCTGTACCTGGGTCAATAGTTGTTTTTGTGCCTATAGCTGCCCCTATAACTGTGTCAACTTCCCCTAAACAGTTTGAACCTGCGTGTACAAAGTAGTGATATGTGACTGTTGCTATTGAGAAGACAAGCATATATGTACATGCTGCTGAAATCTATCTGTCTCTGGTCGTGTCACTGCAATGTGCTCCCAGGCCCAAATATGGAGCAATGTAACCCCTTCCGATAAGCTGACTCCTCCTAGATATACAACCTGGTGCAAATCATGATACAGATGCACAAGCATGCATGATCCCCATAAAAAATAGGTCCTGAAATAGATCATTTGCTCCAAATTATGACCCCAACCGATAGAAAATCCCTTTTTCTCTCTGTCTTTGGCCAAAATCTATGTCTCTGGCCACGTCACTGTAATGTGCTCCCAGGCCCAAACCTGGAGCAATGTAACCCCTTCTGATAAGCCGAATCCTCCTAGATATACAACCTAGGGAAAATCATGATATAGATGTGAAAGCATGCATGATCCCCATGCAAAACAAGTCCCAAAACGGATCGTTTGCTCCAAAGTACGACCCCAACTGACAAAAAATCCCTTTGCTCTCTTGTCGAGGCATAAGAAACCACTAAAAAATCCCACAAGAATGAAAGGGAAAGGGTCATATCTGAAAAACATCTCTTGTCATGGTATCCAATAACCAACAATATGGTTGTCCTAAAAAATATGACGTAAAGCATTTGTCCCTTCCTGCTTTGTGTGATCATATGTCACAATATCACCGACTATAGGAGTCTGCAAAATCCTTTACACATCCCCTGGTGTGATAGTCATCTCTCTAGTGGGTAGATGGAAGGTGTTGCGGTTGCTATGCCACCTCTTTGCCAATGCTATCAACAATCCTCGGTTAATCCTAACCTGGGGCATATCAATCAATGAATACAAACCACATCTTTCAATAATGTCTCTATTGGCGTGAGACAACTATGGGATCATCGCCAAGGTGCGTGGGAATCGCTCTTGAGATTGAAGGTTATCTAAATAAGTCTCCTATCATTTTACAACATCGCAAATCAGCATATCAATCAAATCTAATCAAATTAGCAAATCAATCAATCATCAACATCAAACAACCTATCAATTTTAATGATATTTTCATCAAATTTTGACAACATTTTGTTTTGACTCTTGCCTATCATGAGGTCAAAACGACATCATCCTTAGTGTATCTCGCCTATCATGAGGTCACTACATCATCTACCCTATCATCAATACCTAATCAGTGGCTAACTATGATCAAAACATCACAAATTCAAGGGGAAAATCACAAAAAATATTCAATTTGCTTTGAAAGCGCCAAAACAAATCTTCAAAGTGCAATTTTAGGAAGATGCACTGAAACATTTTGTTAATGCGCCAAGGAAATGGGAAAAAGTGCCAAGGAATCCATTTGAAGCATCAAAACAAAGGACGAAAGTGCCAAAACCCTAACATCGACCTATGAACGACTTAAAAGCACCATTTCAAACTTTAGATGCGCCAGAATAGACTTTCAAAGCGCTGAAAATTTTGGCGAAAGTGCCAAAAAACCTAATCTAAGTGCCGCAGAAAACTTCGCAAGTGCCAAAAATGTTGATTTTTTTTTTAAATTGACTGAAAAAACGTGAAAAAAAATGCATTTCAAAATCACAAATGCAGGTTTCAAAATTATTACTAGAGGTCCATATCCCACTGGTCGATTATGCCATCATACTCGCTTGAATCGATGTGTCTGCAGAGGGATCACCATCTTGCTTAGAAACTCAAAAATGCTCTCTCACTTCAAACAATTCTCAAAATACAATTTGCACAAATGAAGTCCTTTTTACTTTTTACCTCTTAATAAAGGTAATTAAAGGGGTGATTTTGCTGGCATTATTTTAATTTCTTTTGAGGGGCAATTAATTGGAGCAGCTAAATTCTTCAATATTGGGAGATAAGTCGCTGAGATATTATCAAAACATGATTTTATCATCATCATCACAAACCAATTCAAATTTTCAAAAATCATCAAAAATCCTTTATCATCGCAAATTTCTCGATTTATCTCCTGAGGGGGCATACAATTGTATACAGTTGCAATCTCCAGAAAATCATTGTTCGAGGCATTATTAAATTTTTTTGTAGCACTGGTAAATTTTTCTTTGAAGTAATGCGTAAACACATCACTTCAAAGAGGGGCAAAATGTATACACTCAAAATTGGTCTGGAAAATATTAATTAAATATTGATTATTTAATTAATAAAATCTTTATTCTTCTACTATATAAATAAATTGCAAATTTATTTACATAGTTCCTATTTCTTTAATTCCTCTATTCTAATTCACCCTCTTCATGATTTAATTAAAATAAACAAATCTAAATAATTTGTTTTATTTTAATTGATTCCCTCTCATTAAATTGGAATTTTTAAATTCTAATTTGTCACATTTCTACATATTTCTCTAACTACCTTCCACCTCACCCTCCAACCCACCATGTGTCACATGAAAATAATTATTCTTATTTTCATGAATTGGATATTTACTCTCAACAATTTAACCACCTTCAAGACACATGGCTTCATCCTCCAATTGATTCCTTCTTACACTTGTCAAGATGGTTTTACTAAAGGGAACAATTGCCTTATTTTCTCCATCCTTCGCCGTTGATTTCTCCAGATCAAATCTCAATCGTTCATGGCTGCCAACTCACCCAATGCCTTGGAAAAATCTATAAATTGAGGCCCATTTCCAACTTTTCAACAAGGAGAATTTACATAATATTACTCTGCAGGATTTCATTCAACATTTTAAGAGCTTAGTGTGCATTTTTAGTTTAGCATTTAGAGTAGTTTGTCAATTTGATTTGAATCATGGCTCCTTTAGACATTTCCTAGTTTAATTCAGCATGTAGAATCATTTCCATTTCATCAGATCATTAGTTTAGTTCTACATTATCTTACTCTCACATCACTTTGTATACAACAACTCATTCACCATGTCATTTTATCGTTCCATCCGACAATCATTCAATCATGTAGATGTAGACTTAGATTCTGCATTATAAATAGATAGGCTACTCGTTTCGTAGATGACATCTCAGTGATTTGTGTAGGATTAATATATGACAACATAAATTACCAAGTCATTTGAGATTAGAGGAAGATGAGAAGTTTTTAAAGAAATTTTGTTATTGAATTGTGTTTGATTTAGATAGATTCTTTATTGTAATACTTCCCATCTAAGTGTGTTTTTTTGATATAATTCACACGTTTTTTTCTAACACACACTCACAACAAAGATCCTCAACTAGACCCAATTTTTCCTCCTTCCTCTACAAGAACTAATTGACATGGTTCTAAGGTAGGTGTCTCCCTAGTATTTATGCATTTTTTTATATTTTCTTCCTTTTTTTCATTTTCAAAACCTAAATATATAGAGTAAACTTAATTCAACTTAGAATTTCAAATTTAGGCCCTACTCTAAACCCTAAATTTAAGGTTTAGGGTTTGCAATAGTTTTAGATTAAAACTTAATGCATATAAAATTTAATTTGATAGAATAGAAACTCATAAATTTAATATGAGATAATTTAAAAACCCTAGAGCCAGTAGTGGCATAGTGTGATGGTTAAATTGTGGTGTTCTGGTTCTTTCCACCAAGGTGCAAACCCCTCTAGGGTGTTATTTTTGAGTGTTTAAGTTGGGGATGAGGCCCCTTGTTTGTGAGCTCATTAGTTCATTGCTCTTGGTCAAAAGTGTTTACCCCCTAAAAATATATACATATATAGAAACCCTATGAATATTAATTGATATACACCAACAATGATGTATACAACAACAATTAATAAATAAAATTTAATATGATTTAATAGAAATTATATAAATGTCAATTTTAATATCGATCAATATAAATTAATTATAATTATATCAATAATTAATATATATTTATTAGTCGTTGGTGGAAATATTGATTGATATCAATTGACATACAACAATCAATACATATAAAATTAAATATGATGTAATAAAAACCCTTAAATTTTTAATATAATACAACAAAAACCCTAGAAGCATCAATTGATATTGATCATTCTATCAATTGATGCATCAATCAATATTAATTATATACACCAGTAATGATATACACAACAATGAATACATATAAAATTTATTTGATATAATAAAAACCCAACAAGTATCAATTGGTATACACCAACAATTTAAATACATATAATTTAATAGGATACAATAGAAATCATAAAAATATCAATTTTAATATCAATCAATATCAATTGATATGTATACCAATAATTAATACACATTTAATTTTGTGTACATATCAATTAATATACACCTACAATCAATATATAATTTTAACTATGATACAATAAAAACCCCTAATTTTTTTAATTTGTTACAATAATTCAACCCTAGAAATATCAATTGATATCAATCTATATATTAATTGATATTGGTCTATATATTAACTTATATTGACCAATATATCAATTGATGTATCAATCGGATATTAATTAATATACACCAATATTCAATATATAAAATTTAATATGATACGATGGAAGCCACAAAAACATCAATTAATATTGATCATCTGTCAAATAATATATCAATCAATAGATCTATTGATATATACCAACAATGATATATACACCAACAATTAATGCATACAAAATTAATATGATAATCATAGAAGCATCAATTTTAATATTGATTAATATATTAATTGATATATAAATTGATATCAATTGATATGTATACTAATCTAATCATTATATATCAATTGTTTATGTATATCAATCAATGTCAATCAATATATTGATCTTGATACATCAAAATATACACACCAACAATCAATGCAAATAAAATCTAATATGACACAATAAAAACAATAGAAATATCTCCATTTTAGTTTTTTGGATGGGCTCTAGTCCCTTTTTGACCTTTTTATTTAAAATTTAGCAACCATTTTGCTTGATAATTGTACTTGTGCTTCTTATAGCCAATGGCCAATATTTTCATGTGTAATGGGGTAGTGGCCTCAATGAGAAAGGCCTTATAGAATCATTTCTCATTTATAACAAAAAAAATCTTAAGTGTTATACCTCTTGACATTTAATAATATATAGGTCCCTAAAATAATTTGGCACAATGTCTTTTCCTAGGTTGAATCTCCAACTTTTGAAAATAGGGATATGGTCAAAGGATTTGTCATAAAATGTTTCAAATAGGGTTCTCCCTCTAGTGTGGGTAATAGGGTCTCTAATACATGCCCTACTATTCTCTAACAAACTAGTAAGAACTCCACAACTAGTGGCTCACTTATTGACTTCATTGCATAAAGAAATATCTCAAATAGTTTAGTGGCCTATTTTCTCTTAAAATACATGATTTATGATTTTAAAGGATGGTGTTCAATTAGGGCTTTCCAATTTCAATATGAACCTAAGACTAAAATTTAATAGAATGTGGAAGGTACAAAACAACTCAAGACCAAAATATTTAAGAGATACAATTCCTTGGTTTAGAAGAAATTAAGCATGAGTCTCATACTCATAAATTATTTTATGTTTAAAAACAATCCACACCAATATTTCAACAAGCCAAAATCACAACACAACTTTGGGAAACTTACAGAAAATTGCACACCTTTATCTTCAAATCTGAAGTAGTAAAATTGACTAGGGCTCAATTTAGATAGTATCTTGGATATAGAATGATAATTATATTCTTTAAACAATTGATGTTGATAAACACATGATCATTCAATGAATTTGATACCTTAGCCACCAAATATTTTCTATCTATACCATTTAGGGCCCAACAATAATTTAAAAAATTGTTTCACTCATGGACGTCAATTATTACTTGCCCTTCAATTGGAGGACCAAGTGCCTTAAGATAATACGCTCATGGATCAATGCACTCGAGAAGGAGGTGGCCCACTCACATAAGAGTGTAATAAAGGGACTTGCACACAACCATCAAGAGTTTCCATTTAGTAGACACATGTAATTGGCACCTTATTAGATTGATAGATTTTTGGATAGCTATTTGACACATGTCACATTTAGGCTCCTTTGTAGTTGACCTAGCTATATGAGACCCACCAAAGTCATTTTAGCAATAAAAATTAAACATTGTAGGGGAATGAGGATACTAGCTATAGAAGGTAGCCACTAGTGCATAAAATTAGAGTTGGTGTGTAGTTTAATCACCCAAATGAAAAATATAAACTAGTTATGTTAGTCTTGTTTTATTACTTTTTAATTAGTTAAGTAGAATGCCAAATATTTACAATATTTGACAATACCCATGAACTAGAAATTAATTGAATTAATAATTTGATTATACTTATAAGAATAAATCTAAAGAATCTTTGTGAGAAGTAATAGTTATATTTAAATTTTTTAGAACATCATTTAAATTTCATCAAAAGTCCCTTGAGCAAAACAATACACATAAACCTCTACTATAAGTTCATTCAAAAAACAAGAAACTTCCCCTTCCAACTTGTGATTTTATCCACCTTTTAGTATTATGCTCATGCAAACTAGAAAATATTCCTTATCTTCTCCAAGATCATATTTAACTTCCCCTTTTTTCATGCTCTTTCTGATTTGACAACTAAAAAAACCAATTTACAAGTTGTCATAGTCGCATTTAGCAACTTTCATGAAAACTAAAAGATAATTACAAATTGTCAATTAATAATTAAATACAAAGCAAGGTTGAGACATTTACTCAACATTCTCCCACTTGTTGAACACCTTGCAAAAAAGAATAAAGGTAAAATGAATAAATCAAGATTTAGAAGAAGTAAGGCCATGGCCTCTTTGTACCAACTAATTTTTTTTGTGCTCAATGGTTTAGTAAGAGAATCTGCAGCATTATCTAAAGTCTCTAGTTTTTGTAACATGGCAAGTTACCACCCTCAACCATTTCTCAAACAAAGTGATACTGAACATTTACGTGCTTCATGTGGGCATGATACATTAGGTTTTAGCCAAGCAAATGAAACTTTGGCTAGATCACATCTAATTCTTACTTGTTTACACTGAAAGCCAATACTTGAACACAATCTCTCTAACCACACTGCCTCCTTAGAAGCATGTGTTGTATCCATGTACTCTGCTTTTGTAGTGGAAAATGCAACTTTAGGTTATTTTTTTATCATCCAACTAATTGCTCCTCCAAACAAAGTAAAGACATAGCCACTTGTGGACCTTCTACAATCTAGAGCATGAACAAAATCTGAATCAACAAAGCCATGCAAATCAATCACCCTACTCATATCGTAAGATCCATGATAGAAAATGTGATGGTTCAAAGTCCCTCATAAATATTTTAAAACCATTTTCATATAAGTCTAATGCTCTTTACCAGGATTTTCCATAAATCTACTAAAAACTCCCATTTCTTGGGTAATATCAGGTCTTGTATAGATCATAACATACATAAGGATTCCTACAACACTATCATATGAAACTTTATACATATCTTCAAGTTCATCATTTTTTTAAGACATTGTTCTAGAGATAGCCTAGTGCCAACTAGAAATGGAATACAGATTGGTTTACAATCATGCATGTCAAAAAAGTGCAAAATAGTGTTAAAATACTTCTTTTGATTTTACCATAATTTTATGTTAAATCAATCCTTGTTGATTTACCAAAATTTTTCCCTTCGAGGCTCGAGTTGAGGATGAAAATGGAGGAGACTTCACAGACCCAACTAGATGATGGTATCCCTTGAAACGAGCTATCCAACGAATATAATTTTAATATGTTTTGGTTTTATTATGTGTTTTTTTTTTAGTTTGATTAAACATAGGGTTTTCACCGAAAATCAAGCTCTTTGTTATGCACATGTGGAAAAATAATAGATTATCAATTTTTTTTTTAAAAATATCAGTGTACTAGATATTGAAGTCCTTGATCCAACAATTTTTTTTTGAATTTTGATACATACAAAAAAAGCTATGTTGTGTATGGTTAGCCTATATCTGAATTATAATTGGTTTGACTTTGAAGCTTGATTAAGGAAAAAATATTCAATAAAACACTATGAAACCAAATGAAAGCACTAGATATCATAGTTACAAAACTAAATTAAAAAAAAATAGAATTTTATCCTTCATGGAAAAAAAGTTATGTCGTATACGGTGACCATCACTCCTTAAAAATAGTGTTTACTAAAAAAAACTAGTTTTTGAAGGAGATGGAAAAAAAGTGCAATCTGATTCCAAAAATTTTGAAAAAAATATATTTAGAATCTATAGACAAAATGTCAAATCATTAGTTTGCATCATCTTCAAATTCCTCATGGTTTAGCCGCTATAGGTGCCCAAAAGTGAAGATTTAGTTAGAAAAAATCAATTCAGTGTCCAATTTGGCCAAAAATTGTAAACTAGTATTGTGGGATCACCCCCAAAAATTATTAGATGCATGTAGTGTAAAGTTGCAAGGTAGGCTAATTTTTTTAATTTTTTTTGTGGTGCCAAAATTTTAGCAACAACACATCCAATTGGGCTTTCCTATACTAGGCATGGCCCTATTTTGCACTCCAACTCTCCCAAACGTTTCAAACTACACTATACGAATGCTTTCACTTTTAAGATCCCTAAGTGAAAAAAATGTCAAACTTTGAAACATTGTTTCTCAAAGTCAGTGGAACATACGAACATTTTGTCTAGACTTATAGGTGCATGTGAGGCCACTCTACAACAACCTCTATCATATTTTGAATAATTGAAACCATTTCATCATGGTGAAATTTTTTCTTATGCCCCAAAAACTATCAAATGCATGCAATGTGAAGTTGTAGGGTAGCTTAATTTTTGTTATGTGTGTGATGGGGTTGAATCATCAAACCCAAAAAGTCTATGTGGGCATGTATATGTTGTGCATGGTCCTGTTTTGACCCAAACTCTCCTAAACGTTCTAGACTACATCATGTTGATGCTTTCTCTATGAGTGGAGATAGCACAAGGGTACGGTATATGATATGTCTATGTGCATGGGTATTGGTTGCATTGGGCCCTTATTTTAATAATTCTTGGTGTTTTACAACTAGTAGGTGATGGTGAGGAAGAGTTATAAGGGTAGCGGTTAAAATGCTATGTAGTATAAAGATAAACACAACAATTTTGATACGTGTTCATAACATGTATATATTATAATGTGTTTGTGTTATGGATCGATCTTATTGAGCCATGAAATGCTTGCATTATATTTTAAGAATAAAGTACATTATGTTTAATCACCTTCAAAACTCGTAATGGCCACTTTTTTGTCCACCATTTCCATGCACTAATCAAGTTGGAATCTTACAAGATATACTGCCATAAAAAGGTGGTCTTAGATAAGGATGTGTTAGGCCAAAAAATATGTTATAATTTATAGAGTTCAACCTATCATCCTTAAAAAATGCATTTTATATAGTAGTAGACACATGCTCATAAGTCTTATATCACTAACAAATGGAGCATATGGTATTAGTTCATGGATGGAAATAATTCCCATACATTGTGGCCTACCATTTGCCTTAAATAAGATAGAAATTCATATGCACTCCATTTCCATGCAAT
Organism: Sequoia sempervirens; assembly: GCA_007258455.2. Taxonomy (NCBI): domain Eukaryota; kingdom Viridiplantae; phylum Streptophyta; class Pinopsida; order Cupressales; family Cupressaceae; genus Sequoia; species Sequoia sempervirens. Next base: position 94,299 of record VDFB02069491.1, read on the forward strand.
ATACTCTAAGGAACAAAAATATAGTTCATGACTTGATGTAATATATGTAAAATGTAAGAGTGAAGTGATTTACCCATGCAAAAACTATGCACTAGTCCTACCAAATTTAAGCATTTTAATGTAATTCCAACAAAATATAGGAATATTATGAGTTATCATTAATAAAAATTAACATTAAATTAATAATCTTCTTGGTAATAATTTATTAAAGAAGCTAGCAGGTTTATTGGCCTTAACTGCAATACTCTTTAGATAATTAAATCTCTACTCAATAATGTTTCATAATTTTTTCATGAATGTTAGATATAGAACTTTGAGCAAGCTATCTATATTAGAATTCACCCTTTTGTTGGTTATCATTTTATTTTTTTACATCCCATAATTAAGTTTACAAAAACTATTGGCCTTCTTATAGAAGTGTAGAGTTGTTTTTCAAGAAGCAATAATTAGACAATGGTAAAATCATGCTCCATGCATTATAGTTTTCCAAAGTTGTAAATACACTCCAAGCATTGATTTAAATCATGACATATATAACAAATCAATATCTTAGAAATAACATGCAACCTATGATCAAAAGAATGATTAGTAAATATTCAAGCACTTTGTAGAAAGCTATAGACACTTGTGAAAACTTGAATGTAATAAAAACCATCAGTAATTATTTAAGCATCAGACGAATAATTGATGAATATTCAAGAATAATAATCAAGAACAATATGTAAACAACGCACATATCCACAACATTCAAGAACATGATTTGCACAATACACATGATAACATCATTCAAGAATAAGTATCAAAAATAGGATTTACTTAAAACTCATGTTGACAACATTCAGGATAAAACTATATAATTTGATAATAGTGGTAAAATAAGATTTGCATTAATAAAAAATCCATAAGTCCATACAATGTTATATGTTGATAAAAGTATACAATATATCCAATAAAGTCATATAGGCTTGCAAAAAATCCATATGGACATAAAATGTCACATATCAATATTATAAAATATACATTCAAAAATGCCACATAGCCATACAACAAAATACCCTAATATGTAGCCATTTCCCACTACTAGGGGAAGGAAATAAATTGCACTCTCCCTTTGACTATCAGATGGATGGAGTTTTCATTGATTTTATTGTATTTCAAATGTGCTCACTCGTCCTCCTCTCTTCACTCATCTAGAGATCCAATTGATACAAAAAGAAGTATAGATGTTAATATGTAGAAATTGAATTATGGAATGAGATATAACAAAATAATCACTTACCACAAATAAATAATCAACACGCTCATCCACAATAGTAACACATCGATGATCTGGAGTGACAAGCACCTATAGCAAGCATCAAGATAGCAATTAAACTGCATACAAGTATCATTAAAATTTTCAATAATAGACCATATAAGAGAAAATATAATGTCAAACTTACTAATCTATCGCATACCTCAATCAAAGGATCAAAACTTGCTATTTCTGCAACAACTCCATGGTCCTCCATGCCATGAACATCGTTAGGGTTGTCTATTGTCAACATCTGAAAATGAAACAACAAATATAGAGTTTTTTATCACTTTCATTAGTTACTTTGTTTAATTAAAATACAAACTAGATGGAAATTGAAAATTTTGGGATCAAATGATTGGGGAGAATATATCTCCAAACAAATTGTTGACTATTATCTTGAAAAATAGAATTTGAAGTCAATATACCACTTCAAATGCAACACAACAAAATGGGGTCTCAAAGAGAACAAAACGTTGATGCAGCTAGGTCAATGTTATACCATAAATAATTGGACTCCAATGCTTAGGATTATGTTTCAAAGTCTATTTAAAACCTCAAATCAAAGTAAAATCACAAGTGTGAAATTTTAAATTTCATGGAATGTATACTTTGAAACATGTACATGTTCAAAAATATAATGCATACATGTTATAAAAAGGATCAAGTACACATTTAGCAATAGGTACCCATTTATTTTTAGAATACGTACACATTTAGATATGAAACCCATTTCAATTAGAGTACTTGTTCCTAAACACATAAATGTTTATAATGGGTAATTGTTTAGGAATGGGTGCCCAAACCTAAATGGGTACACATTTTTTTTATAAAATGTGTAACATTCCTAATGGAGTTTTTTTAGCTTGTGATACTTCCACAAAATTTGGACTTAGACTCTTGAACTTACCCTCCCATAGGCTAATAGAGGAAAATGAAAGACACAAATTGATGCTAGGAAGAGAAATCCAACATAAGTGACAACTAATAATAAAAACACCCCATATGTAAAGCTTGGGAACTTGAAATAAATGTCCCAAAAACAAAGGGGTCAATATACCATGAAGTAATCTTAGGTTTCAAAGGCTAAAGATGTAAATATCAAAATAGATGAAACCAATAAGCCACCAATATGACCTAATAAGATATCACCTAAGGGGGTGATAATGTCATAAATAACAAGAAAGTGAGCACTTGTAGCAAAATCATTCCATTCATTCTTGACACTAATGCTATAATTGTACCTTATTGACCCCTTTGTTGACTTATGTTCCCATTTTTGTTTCCCATGCCATGAGCCAACTTAGAATTTTTATGCCTATAAGAGAAATCCTTAATATTATGAAATATAAAGAGAGGGAATTGTTATATTTAAATGCACTAGCTACATTTGATGACCCTGTCAACCATTCCATCAATACCAATGTTGATGATGACTAATAATATGTTCTTGAAATTTACCTTGGCACATCACTAGTGGGTAAGGTCAATTGAATATAAATGTATTTGATACCTTGCTGCTAATAAGGGGATAATTCTACATAACCATATGTTGAATCTAGGAGCGTCAAGCAATGCAATAACCTTTGAAGTCATGGATGAATTAGGTTTGAAATTTTCCATGTCCACAAGTGTTATGCATTAGATTCAAGGGAAGATGATGTCAAAGGAATTATCAATAAAGTTGAAATTTTATTTTATTTTTGAATATTGTTGTTCTTAATTCTTTCCAAAAATGGAACATGTGCTCATATACTCAAATTGATATAACATTAAATCAACAGTTCATTCTCAATTATTTAGAGTAATTTATTGAAAGCTTAATGATTATCTTCTTAATTTTGTAGGTCTATCACATAAATCAATCTAAGTTATTATTATATTTACTAATTCCCATTCGTATTTGTTAGCTCCACTAATATTTTATAATTTAGTGATTAATTTTAATTGCTTTATTCTAATTGCTAAGTTCCTCAAGGTCAGGCTGCCCTCTAACAGGTGGTGAGCTGGTGATAGGAGTTTGATGTGATTAGACTACAGTTGGAATAAAACAACAACCAAATGCTCAATTTATATGAGAAAACCAAGGTATAAACAATTTTGGGCAATCAAAGTCATGTATTGGAGTAGTTCCCTCTAAAAATGGGTATTCTTAAGTTTAGGTAAATTTTGTTTTGTAACACACTTGTAATGGGTGCAATCCACATACTAAGTATAGATGTCAGTAATGGTGTAAATATAGGTTAATATATGAGTGCTTCTCATAGGAAATAAAATTAGATATTTGGACATATAGATTATGGAGTAACTTATGAAAACGGTGGAAGTACCACAAGGGCCAATGATTTGAAGGATTGTCTCAAAGATGGTTGGCTAAATGAGGATTCATGTAAAAATTTGGATGACCATGAAAGTAAAAGGGTTTTTGAGCAAATAAAGCTAGGTAATTTTGGTTCAAAATCAAATTAAGGAAAATCAAGCACTAAGGAGCAGTGTACAACCTTAGAGGATACATGCATTAAAGAATAAAGTACATTTGTACAAAATCAAATGGAATTATGCTAAAAAGTACAATCATATATGGAATAATGTTTTTCTCAATTACCAAAACTAGCTAACATTGTTTTACAACATAATTAATGAATAAAGGTTACCTGAGTGAATGTTGTTTGAGGATGAGAATAGTGAGGGGTCAATGTCGAAGGTCCACTAGCAAACTATTTGATATCCAACGTGTGTTATGACACAATCATTCATATAAGGTTCAACTATTCACATGCAATAATTATTTCTTTAATGTTGGTTACATATCTATGGACTTGATGATGTAAACATATAGGGATCTATGGGAACGGTGTACATATCATCAACACTTCAACCCTAATTTTTTTAATATCATATTCATTCTACTAATTCAGTTATTCTTATATTTCAAAATTAAATTAAATAAACAAATCAAATGAACTTGCTGAATTTTACCTGAGTATCAGTGTCAATTTTTCCATTCAACAAGGCATATGTCATAACCATCTGCTTTGCAGCTAATGTAAGTTATGTAGCTTCATCCAGAGCACTCTCACCATCATACATGTGAACAATGTTGCAAGAGTGACAAAAGTGACTGGAACTTTGGGCCTAGAAGACTCACCCACATTAGGATCTGCTAGAGGTCATGCTACTATTTGGTGGGGTTAAGTTCAATTAGAAATAAATAGAAGAGGAAAATAAAGAATCATAAAATGGGATAGGATGGTGACAAATTTGAAGAATCAATTCATGCATACTAATTATGAGTTATAAATATTGAAGAGATTGTAAAACGAAAGAAAAAAGGAGAATATAGTGAAAGAGTACACTAGAAGGAGTTCCATAAGATGATCATTAGAATTAGTCATAGTGAAGCTAGCAAGGATAGAGTGCCATTGTACATAAATTTCCTCAAGGCAAGCATCCAATAAGAATTGAGTTTGGTAAGAATGAAAATAGTAAAGAGAATATAAAAATATATTTGAATAGAGGAAAAAAGGTAGAGGATGAATATTCTAGAGAGATAAACCACAACACAATGAAAGGAGATCATATGAGGAGAAAAACAAGGAGGGAATCCCATATCATGGAGATGATAGAAGTGAAAATTTCCAAGGGAGTAGTGATTAAAATTCTTATCACAATGAAAGAGGAAGTAACAATACCTTCTACAATGATGTATACTTGGGGATTGATAGTGGATTTCACAAGAATCCTTTCAAAGGAACTTTCTTCAAATGTGGAGGACGACATTAAGCATTTGAATTTCATCAAGGGAGTGCTAGTAAAAGAGGAGAGAATAGCACAAGAAAAACATCTGTAGAGAAAGAACTTGTTGCATCACCATTTAAAATATATTGGAAAAAATGATAAAGGTGAATCATTGGTCATGAGGAGAGGCCTTGTTGCAGACTAAGACAACTGAGGAACAACCACAAAGGAAATTTTATTTAGAATAGTGTGAAAATTAAGAGGTAAACTTATTGGAAAATTATCATTAATAATGATGATACAAATAATTTGGTCTTTGAAGAAATGATGAGGAAGTTGAATTTGAATCTAGGATAAAACATACAAACCCCTATAGGATCACATGGATTAAAGATGAACACAAGATATTGGTAAGTGAGAAATTTTTGGTGAAATTTCTCATAGGATCATTTAATGATGAGTATTGTGTGATCTTATTCCCATGGATGCATGTCATATGTTGTTGGGAAGACCATAGTAGTACAATAGGAAAGAAATTCATGATGGAAGAAAAAATACCTACAATATGACCTTGAATGGGAAGGCACATAACTTAATTCCTTTTGAGGAGGAGTGTACGAGGGAAGTGTGCATTAATGCCAACATTTGTTTGGTGGATGGAAGAAAAATTTTAAATGGATTGAGACATGAAAATATATGTTTTGTATTAATATCAAGGAATTGCAACAACTAAAATGCATAAAATACCAAGAGGAACCACCACAAAAGGAATTCTCTAAATTATTGATAGAATATCAAGATATTATATCAAAAATAGGATGACACTAGCAAAAATATGGAGCTCAATAAACAAGCACATGAATTGATGAGGAAATGACTAATCTAAGAAAGCAAAAATATGGAGCACAATGAAAAAGTACATCAAACTGATGAGGAAATGACTAATCTAAGGAAGTTTAATCCCTTGTGTGGTACCAACAGTATTAACACAAAAGAAAGATGAAGAATGGATGATGTGAAAATTCTCAAGAGCTATGAACAAGATCACTATCAAGGATAAATTCTCATTTCCTATGATGGATGATATTATAGATTGTCTAAGTGGTGCTAAGTAATTCATGAAAATAGATCTCAAGAGAAAATACCATCATATTAGTAGATTGGTCCAAATATAGATTAAGTTGTCACATTGCATAAGATTAAGACACTTGCCACAATCTAATCAAATCCTCATCTAGGGTTTTATTTTTTTCCTTTTATAAGGATTATCATTCATTGTAATCAATTATCTATGTAATCCATGTATTATTATTCAATACATAGGGCATATTAGATGCCTTTGTGGATGATTTTTTCTCTTTCATTTGCATAGCGAATTAGTTTCTTTGATCTCTCATTTGTGATAGGCATTTTGGTTGCAAGTGATTTTTGGGAGCTGTGGGGTTCACTATCAACTCCAACAATAAATTTTTAGGTGTTCATTTTAAAGTCTTATATTTTTTCCCTAATGTGCTCAATTGTCAATTTAGAATTTAGATTTTGAAGCTTGAGACTTTTGCTTGAAAAGGGATTAGAATTTCACCCCTAACTTGTAGATTACATCTTACAGTCCAAACTCTAAAGTTTGACACAATGTGACTTAGACACCAAACTCTTTCAGTGAGTGAATTTGTTTTTGAACCCCAAGGCTATGTAAATGTGAGCTTAAACTCCAAACTCTAAGCTATGCAATTTGTTTTAAGTAATCTAAGCTTCATGCAGTTTCATCCCTAAATTTAAACCAAGGGAGATTGTTTCATTTCTTCTCACCTTTAGAGATACCTAAGGAGTGGTTCATTGCTTGTTTTAGTCACAGTGTTGAGGCTATGGCATACTTAGTCGTCCACTTGTATCACTATGCTTAATGCATTGGTAAGCATGTTAGGTGTATATTATATTATGTCATCACACCTTGTAGATGTAGAGGTACAATGCGACATGCTTGTTGTCACATTTGTATTAGAAAGAAGTCATTCTTCTATTTTTTTTTCCATTTATGTGTTAGGTGAAAGCTTAGGGTATTACAACTTGACTTAGAGTTAAGAAAATCTACAACCTCAATTCTAACACAATAGTAGAACTATATTGTTTTCCTTATCTTAGATATGCACTAATTAAACATGAATTATAAATATCAAGAATTAATTTTTATATAAGACAAAAACACATGCCATCCTAATTAAATTATATCACTTAAACTTTTTTACTATAACATAACATAATCAAAATCCATAATATAACAACTTAAAAGTAAACCTTTTTTTCTTTTCATTTTATTTTTAACATAATTATAATCTGAGCCTATCCTTTTCAATTAGTTCATTTTAAACTTTTAAATATATATAAATTTTCACTTTATCGATTGATATTTCTAATGTGGAGGAGAAAAATTGCATGATATGTTGTTCATCAAAGACTTTTAAATATATAATTTAAGCTCTACTTGCACTGAATAGTGAAAATCCACTTCAGGAGCGAAGAATTCGGAGTGGCGAGGTCACACATATTTCTTGCCATAACAGACATCGACACAGTTTCTCTCTCTCTGAGTCATTAAGCACTACTCAATATATCAATATATCAACTCAAGTTTTTAACTTTAACAAACTTCTGAATGGTATATTTTTAAATATTTCCATTTCTCAATTTCCACCTTCCTCGGCACGACAGTTTGACATGATCATCTCTGTCTATTCGAAGAAACATAAAAAATTGGAGAATCGTGTCAGTGGGAAAAACGCGGAATCTTTGTGTGAAAAATTGTAGAAGAAATGAATGGTGGGACTTCCCCGTCATTTCTGCTCCATTATTTTCTTCTCATCTCTGACTATTGAAGACTGACTTCCCGTGTTGGAAACGTAATATGCATCTCCCTGCTTATATAAACTCCCTTTCCCTTCCTCATTACTCACTCTTCTCGCCATTACTCAAATCTAATATCCATTCAACTTTGGTAAGTACATTTACATTTCTCTTTGTTCTTTCTCTCTCTTTTGTTTTTAATTCTTGTTTAATTTGAATTGTTCTAATCTCTAATCAAAATTGTTGTTGTTGCAGATCAAATAGTCTGAAATTTTGCTATGGATTGGTCCTCCGCTGTCATCTGCTGTTTAATTGCATTTACATGCTATTTCCAGATGACAAGTTGCAATATCACATGCCTCCCTCATGAAAGAGATGCTCTTCTTTCATTCAAGAATAAATTACTTCCGATATTTGTATTGAATTCATGGCAGGGCTTTAATTGCTGTGAATGGAGGCGAGTGGAATGCAGCTCCCACACCTCACATGTTATCAAACTCCATTATTCCAGTCATCGCTGGTTTGGCGAGAGTAATGGCAGACTTGCTGAAGATTTGTTCCAATTAAAACGGCTGCAGCATTTAGATCTAAGCTTCAATTATTTGAGCGGTGTTCTACCCAAAGGTATTTTTTACGAAGCAATCTGTCACGTTTTCTGATTTAAGCTTTCCCTTACAGTAATTTGAGTAGTTTTCATTCTTGTTTAACATGTAGGTCTATTTGCCCTGCAAAAATTGAGACATCTAGATTTGAGCATCAACCATTTTGAAGGTGAAATACCAAAGCAATTTGCCTCCTTGCACAGCTTAGCTTATCTCAACTTGTCCAGGGCCGGGTTCAATGGTACAATTCCCTACCAATTGGGGAATCTCTCTCAGCTGGAATTTTTGGACCTATCTGTTGCATATGTGTATCTATATGGAATAGATGTTTATTTCTTTGATGGGGATCAAATGCATAGTCCTAGTTTAGTGTGGACAGAAAGGCTGCAGAAATTAAAATACTTGTCCCTTAACGGAGTAGTGCTGAATATGACAGGAAAGCAGTTGGAAGCATCCCTTTCTCGTCTCCACAATCTCCAACAGCTCCACCTTTTAAAATGCATGCTTTCAGGGCACATTCCCAATGCTATCCAAAACCTCACCTTCCTCTCCCACCTCCACCTGGGTTCCAACGACTTTAACGGGTCAGTGCCTTTTTGGTTAGGAAATATGACTAGTCTGGTTTCGCTTTGGTTGTTCAACTGTCCATTATTAGGTGGTTCATTTCCCCTAAGTCTCTCTCGTCTAACTACTCTAAAAGAGCTCACGCTAGGGGGGTTTGAGAGGAACCTAGTAAGTGGAAATCTGAGTCAAATGTTATGCGGAGACTGGCCTCAGCTCACCGTATTTATTCTTGTAAGCTCTAATGTGACAGGAAGGTTGCCGCCTTGTATTGCCAATATTTCCTCCCTCATTTTTCTTGGGTTGGCAGAAATGGAAAAGATGGAAGGCCCTATTCCTCCTTCTATTGGTAATCTCTCTGCCCTGCAACATTTGTTTCTTTATGGCAATTCGTTGAGCGGAAATATACCTTTTCAGTTGGCTAATCTTCCCTCTTTGGTGGATCTGGCTCTTTCTTCCAATTTCTTGAGTGGAAATATGCCTTTTCAAATAGGGGAACCATCATCTCTAGAATATCTTTATCTTAATAACAATCAATTAAATGGTAGCATTCCCATTTCAATTGAAAACCTTACTAGTATTGTAAGCATTTACTTATCTTCAAATAATCTTCGAGGCAATTTTTCTCTTAGTTCTTTTAAAATTTTGACTAAGCTTTCTAGTCTTGATCTATCCTACAATGAGTTGACTGTCATCATTGAGCCAGAGTGGATACCTACAATTTACTTTGATGAACTAAACTTAGCTTCGTGTAATATTGGGGGTATCATTCCACCATTCCTTTCCACACAATATATATTGTATACATTAGATCTCTCTAGCAATAACCTATATGGAAATATTCCAGATTGGTTAGGGATGCTTCCTTCTCTAAGAGATCTTAACATGTCATACAATAAATTGCAAGGCCTTATTCCCTCCAGCTTGATTAGAAGTGATTTTGAGAGTTTGGACTTACATAATAATATATTACAAGGTCCTTTTCCATTTTTTTCAGTGCCAGCACCAAATATGAGACTATTGGACTTGTCTCATAATGGATTCACAGGATCTATTGCAATGGATATCGGTAATATTCTACCAGCCATGGAGTTTTTGTCACTTTCAACAAATGATCTAAGTGGTGATATGCCTTCTTCAATTGGTCTTCTGCAACATTTGGAGGTTTTGGATCTCTCAAACAACAAATTATCTGGTAAAATACCATCAAGCATAACTAATTGCTCTGTTTTAACAAGATTAAACCTAGCAAATACTGGTTTAATAGGAGAGATACCATATCATATGGGAATGCTAAGCAAGCTCAGTTCACTTCATCTCAATGACAATATGCTGAAGGGAAACTTGCCATCAAGCCTTAAGAATTGTTCTAGCATTCAAATTTTAGATTTGGATAATAACCTCTTCTTTGGCAACATACCACCTTGGTTAGGCCAGTTCTCTAAATTGATGATACTTGTGTTGAGGTCAAATAAATTTGAAGGACATATTCCACATCAATTAAGCAATCTATCAAGTCTTCATGTTTTAGATATTTCACACAATAGTTTGATTGGTGTCATCCCACCACAATTAGCAACATTGAAAGGTATGAGGAATTCTATGGTGGGAAGCTCACATGACAATGGTTATAGCTCCTATTACTACAAAGAAGAGATCCAAGTTTTCAACAAAGGATTAGAAATGGTGTATTTCAGTTCAGTGATGTTACTTATAACCTGCATTGATCTATCTGCAAATAATCTATCAGGTAACATTCCTTCAGTAATTGGAAACCTTCAAGGTCTTCACACATTGAACTTATCAGATAATAGTCTTACAGGAGAGATTCCAGACAGCTTTGGAATGCTTACAGAGTTAGAGTCACTTGATCTTTCAAACAACAAATTATATGGTAGGATTCCAAATGAAATGCTAGAAGTTCACTTTTTGAGTTTTTTCATTGTTTCTAACAACAAGCTTTGTGGAAAAATATCAACAGGAAGACAATTTAATACATTCAATTCTACATTTTTCTCTAGTAACCCTGATCTTTGTGGATTCCCAATTAATAATAAATTATGTAAATGTGGAGAGAGATCAAATTCTAGCATACCAACTCCTCCACCTGAAAAAGAAAATGATGAGGGAGGAGAAATTCCGTGGCACTGGTATGTAGAGTGGATGACAAGTGTCATTGTTGGGTTTTGGGGAGTGTTTGGAATCTTGGCTACAAAAAGGCACTGGAGGAGAAGATTCATTCAAGTCTTAGATGAGATGGCAATTACTTTATTAAATAGATAATAATAGTGGAAAAATGTAAAATCATTATCCTTAAGTACTTCTCATTATAATGAGATTGCCCTGTAATTTCATTATCCCTCTACAAATATGATGTTTTATTTTCAAGCTTATAAAAAATATTAAAAGATTCAATTTCTTATACAATAATAAATAAATGTTAAGTAATTTCACTATTTTTATTATAATATTGATAAATAATATATTAGTAAAATATAAATATATTTTTATGCTTGAAATATTACATTTCAAATTAATTTTTAAAGATATAATTTTATTTATATTAGATGGAATTGTAAACATTTAATTTTAATTTTCTTTATTAATAGACTTTGATTATAAAAAAAAAAAAAAAATTATTTAACTCAACTAAAAGTACTCATGAATGACACTTTTTTTATCGGAAAAAAGAATTAAAAATATATTGATGTCCAACAACATAAAAAAGCTACAACTATTCAACATCCAAACATTAAAAAAATAGCAATGAATTAAAATAAACAATGTTGTCCATAAGCACTTGATATTTGTACATTCTATTGTTTGTGCTATTCATAAATAAGTGTTGATGAGGATCAATCTTGTATTAAAAGGGTAAAATAGTATGTTGTATGTGTCTTGAAATTAAGACAAACTAATTTGGTGGTTTTATGCATATAAAAATAAAATTAGGGGAGTTATTTGATATGATTCCTTCTACAAACATTAAGACTAAAAGGATATGGAAGTATCATCAAAGTCATTTGATCAAGCATTATTGTGAGGAGAACACCATATATTTTAGAAATTTTAACATTACAATCTCATCACAAATATATTTCTAATCTATATTTTAAGATTATTTTTTAAATATTTATAAATATACTAAAAAAATTGTTAAATATATATTTTAATATATTTATTTTTTTCAAAATAGAAATATGTTATTAACAGATATTCAAATTTCTATCATGTAATTTTTTAATTTATTTTGGCATTGTATTAAAATTAGGTTAAACAAATCTAGAACATAATTTTTGTGACCTAACTTTTATTCTAATAATTTTTTTATTCATTGACATTTGATTAATAAAAATGATATATATAAGAAATTTGATTTTTATTAATAAGAAACTCTCAAGATTCTAACAATACAATATATCTTTCATTATAATATTATTGGATATTTTTTATTACCTTTTTTGTATACTTTAAATTCTTAAAAGATATACATATTAAAAAGTGTCCATAACTATCAGTTCATCCTTTCTAAAATCTAAAAGATGTATCATATTTCTATGTTTCATTGGCTATAGAATTAAAAATATCTCTTTCATATTTTTTGACCAACTTTTAAGTAGGTCAAAAATATGTTCATTTATGTTTTGAAAAAAATTGTAAGAAAATTATAAATAATTATTTACTTATTAAAAATTTCATACAAACTTTGTTCACATCTACTCATATTTCATTAATATGTATGTCAATTATAAATTTTCTTTTACTTAGACTTAAGTTGCTAAAAATTATGCCTATTTTCTATTTTTTCCAAAATTAATTAGAGTATTTATTGAAATATATGCTTTTTCTTAAAATAATTTTAATTTTAAAAAATACTAGTCCATAAATCAAATTCAATTTCCTATAACTTTTTTACTATCCTTTTTCAAATTATGTAAATAACTCATTCATTTTTCACTTTAAGTTATTTAAATCCATATTTAGCATTTTCATTGTGTCTTAGCTATATTATTTCACCCATCATGATCTCACCTACATACTAAGTTTTCTTAATCCCTTATTCACATAAAATCATAGAATGTTAAAGAACCTTAAATGTATGTCTATATGCTCAATTGTTGTAGTTTCCATGTATCTGTATCAAGAGGATGAGTGCCAAATTTAGCCAAAATAATTGCATGTGGATTTGACTATTTTACCTATAAATTTGAGGATAGCATGGAAGTTTGATATATATCAACCTAAACCCAATTAGAACTATAAATTCTAGTTCTAATTCTCAACCATACATTATTATTAGTGACAATAAAATTAAGAAGATATGCAATACTTGTTATCATCATAAAATAAAGTTGGAAACAATGTTTGTCAAGTGAATTAACTTTAAGATAACCCTTCCATAATCACCCTTCTACAACATAGAGAATATTTAAGGGAGGTTCCTTGAAAGATACACTAAGAAAAATAAAATAACAAACTATTTCTACTTGTGCAACTTGTCCAATTTTTCTTTTGAATCTCTCTTTTCTCAAATTCTATACCTGCAACATTTATAATCATTTGATCTTGTCCTCCTATTTCATTCCAATTTTAATTTTAATTCATATAAATATTCAACTTGATAAATACTCACATACTCATGAATTTCCCTATGTTACTAAAGTTGTTTATATTTTATTTTCAAGTTTTCACTTGATTTTCCCATGGTTGTGTTTTCTTTCATTCAAGTTTTTTTTTAATTTTCTTCAAGGATTTATCCTTTTCATTTATGAATTAATTTAGAAATTAGATTATATTAAACTCTTTTCTCCCAAACCCACACTTCTTTATTTCACTCTATTCTAAACATTTTGACCCACTAAAGCTTATTCATCCTATTTTTCCAATGTTTTCATGCCTACATCCTCAAGCCCAAACACATAAATCATGTTGTGTAGTGCTTTAAAATCCAAAATTTTCCTTGAGTCCATAACTATGTACCACATGTAATCCATGAACCATATCCACATAAAAACCTCTAGAGCATAGAACACTACTTTGCATACTTCAAAAGTTTCATCAACCACATTAAAATTTCTCATATCTATAAGTATACAATTTTTACATGAAATATAATCTAGATCTAATTTCCATATTGAAATGCATTTGACTACTAAGTTCATCTCCACTCCCAAGTTTAACACCCTTCATTGCTTTCATGTGGTTGTCTTGGCATTTGTCACTTGTCACTTCTAGAATATGTTGTTATTTCCCATTGTAGTGTAGGAAATTATATACCTTTACAATTTTACACTTTGCTTGGGTCCATTAATTAATTGAACCTAATTAAGCTTCTAATTACCTAAATTATTCTTTCCAAAGCCTTATTTCTCTCATTTTCTGAAAGGGAAACCAACATTTAATTAATAATGAAATCATGTTGGAGAATGAGTGCCCAAGACTTATGGGCCAGAACCCATTCACCCAAGGGTGAATGAGTCCTCCTTAAGTGTCATGACCCATTTTTTAATATGTTTTTGGTAGTATTTTAATGATTCAAATTTCATATGCAAATGTCAGTTTTTGAAATCTATTTCTTAGGAAATTAGATAAACACCTATAAATGCATAGCCTTCTATCAAATTCAAATCTAAGAGGCACTAAGTGACATCAAGCTCGATCAAATTTATGAGAAAATATTATGGTCAAGAGCATTCAAGAGCAGAATTATCAATCATTTGTTGCAACATTCAAGATCCTAATCATCATGTCAAAGTTCATGTGCATTCATGTCATCTTGTGAAGGCCACAATGCATTGTTGATCCTAAAGCATTCAAGCATTTTCAAGTTTCCAATCAATCAAGAAAAGCAAGATCAATCCTTGGAGTGATGTGTGTGACTTCAATCCTCTAAGGAAAACCATTAAAGGTTTAGTGAGTTCTAAGCAAATATTGTTTCATTCATCGTTTCCTTCCATTGTCATTATTTGTTTATCAAGGTTTGATTACCAAACTTAGGGTTTGACCAAGGTAAACCCCCATACAAACAAAAAAAAATCTTCCTCTTTATGTATGTGTAGATTATAGGTTGAAGAAGGACTGAAGATCTTGAAGAGAAATTTTACATTGTTGCATTTTTGCATTCATTGTCAAATCACAGAAACTCAAGTGCAAAATTTGTTTCTAGCTTTTTGACCATGAAAGTTGTACAAAACAACATCTCAAATCTTAGTTCAGAGGACTCCAAAAAGTATTTTTGGAAGCCCTAACCATGACCCATTCACCCCTAGGCGAACCTGTCCTTCAACAATGCTCAGAATCAAATTTTTATGCTAGGTACAAGTGTCTAGACCCTTCTCAGATCTACTTGGAAATTGTCAAATTGATTTTTTTATCTTCAGAATCTTGCATTTTATCAGATTCTAGGTCTTATTGTGCATTTAGTTTGAAAATTTCAAATCATTTAATTAGGTTTCAAATCTACCTTATTGTCTTAAAGGACATAGATCCACGTCTGGTTGACTCACCATTGAGGTTGAAAGTCAATCATTACACCTTGTGATCCTTTTCCTAATGAAATGCCTATAGGAAAAAGAGGGTATTCTCAAAAATCCCTTTAGATCCCATTGTGCAATTTAAAGGACACCTTGTTAGGACACCCTCTACTTTTCTCCTCCATTTAATTTTGGTGAACCTAAAATTGCACATCATACTTTTTTGACTTGGAGATCCTCAAAACCCTAGATCTAGATTTTGCATCATTGTGTTTGCATTCTTCATTTAGGGTTATATCTTGCATGTTTGCATCATTTACAACTCATAAAAATCCAAAAATATTACATACATTTTGCATGGTAAATTGCATAAAAGTGTGTTTTAGTCATTTAGGTCCAAATTTCATTCAAAATTGCATTAAAAAAAGTTGTCATTTTGTTCATACATTGTCATAAAATTGTATTTACATTTTCATCATAATTCTGGAAAAAATGTCACTAAAGAATCTATTTGATGTTAGGAACAATGAACTTACATATCAAGTTAACAACTCATATTTTAATATTTTAGACCACTGTCCCAGGACCCATTCACCGTAGGGAAAACCTATCCTGGTATAGGTGCTTTTCTAAATTTTTGCACAGTATTTTATCTTTGTAGCATCAGTTTGTTCTAGCCCATATATCTTTGTTTCAGTTTTAGAAATTGCATATTTCTATAGTTGTTTGCATCTAGTTCAATTGGTGAAAAATAGTGAATTGTTTGAAATTAAAATTGACATTCAAAAATAATCATTTTTCAAGTTTTTGCATATAAAATTAGTCAATTATCATATTTCAAATCCAGAAATTGCAATATCTTGTTTCATACTTGCATTGTGTTTTCTATTTTTAGCTGGTTACTATCATTAGCTAATATCTTTTTTTCCATTTTGAGTGCACTTTGGGTTTGGTGAAACTTGTATGATTTTCACAACTTAGTGTCCTATTGTCAATACTTCAGTGAGATGTAGTTTGAAACTCATGGCATTGCATGATAGTACATTCACCGTGGATCTTGGTTTTTCTAAATCTTTCACTCATAGTGTTGACACTAGTCAACCCTTTTTTTCCACCATATCCTTGATGTCACATGTCCCATGAACACCTTACCAACAACCACTTATACTAATGTTGAAACCTCAGTTATTCATGTCCCTCAAGAGAAGTTGAAATAAATGGAAAAATATTTAGAAAAAGTTTAAGATTTTGTGAGTATAGAGTATATTCCTGGTAGTACCATTCCTATCATAGATAACATGAGGAGAATTCTTGATAATTACCAAGGATTAGAGATTATGTGTAGCCAAGCTCATAGTATTAATAATCATGTTCCTACAGTGGCTAGTTGTGCTCAAACTTTGGGTTACACCCAAATTCAAGGAGAAAATCAAATTCCCCCCTTCAACCATAGCCTCTATTCCTACATACACCAATTCAATCGTCACTACAACATTGCAACCAACCAACAATATTACTCCAACTTTGGGAATTTCCACTGGAAATCCTCTTAGCTTTGTAAATTCAAACATCATATCTCCTAATCCCCCACCTCTCACAAACTTACAATTCACTTGCCCTCCCAACACATATACACCTCCATATTCCCCTCCATATCAAAACAAAATGAATGATTCTATCATAAACCAACTTTGGAAAAATGTCACAACCCTCCAATAATAAATAACATTGAACCAAAGCCAAAATGGACAACCTTTACAATATGTTAAAAGAAGCCCATTGTCATTGGAGATATTGAGACCACAACTGCCACAAGGCATAGAGATTCCTAGATTTGAGAAATATGGTGGTAAAGGAGATCCTAGCAACCATGTGTCAGGATATACAACCTTATGCAATGATTACATTTTTGAAGACAAACTATTGGCTAAATTTTTTTGTAGGTCTTTGAAAGATACAACCTTGGAATGGTTTTGTTCCTTACCGAATAACTCAATCAACTCATTCAATGAGATTCCTCTTTAAACCATTTCCAAGTGCACATTGGTTCTAAGATGGACCTACCTAATTTGATGCAATGTAAACAACAAAAAGATGAAAAGGTCACTGATTCTATAGCTCGTTATCAACTGATTTACTCAAAAATCAACATAAACTTCCCAATGTTGATCTTCAAAGGATGTTAATTGATAAATTACAAACAAATATTCAAGATAAGCTCAAGATGATAAAATTTCCCTCTCTTACACACTTACGCATGGCTCTCCGTGACAATCAAAATTTGCTCAATCAACGCATAGAAAAATAGTTTCAACCCATCTTGAAAAATATGAAACTGTGCATCATAACAATTTTCAACCATTCAAGAAATAAAACAAGGGCTTTGTATAGATAAATCAAGTGTAAACAACCCGCCATGTTGAACCTCAAGTGGATGCCATAAATACAAGTACATACCAATTTTAGGATAAGAGTAGGCAATTCACCCTATTATTTAAAACCCTCCATTTAGTTATATTGCAACTCTTGAGTAAGAACCTAATTACCTTACCTCCCATTAGACCTCTTGATACAACCAAGCTTGCACCTTCAAACCATAATCCAAATTCCTTTTGTCATTATCACTGAAAAATTGGACATGATACGTAAATATGTATGTGTCTTAAACATATAGTGCAAGACCTCATTAATTCCAATCACATCCAATTGGGTGGTGTTAATGATCAAGTAAATAAATCCGTTGACCCATCTAACCAAAATTTTCAAATATTTACCAATCCAATGCCAAACCATTCCATCTCATTTGTAAAATCTAGTGATAACAAGAATCATTTGGGTTTATTGATGTTCAACCTCGTACAGGCCAAACCACTTTGAAACCTAATATTTCTTCACTAATAATGATTCACTTAAACATTTTCCTAATGGTCCTCTCTACATTGTTGGTTGTATCAATAACATACCTACACAAGAAATACTTATTGATCCCACATGTGCAGAGAATGTGATCACCGATGAATTTTTATTTGTGCAAGAGCTTTATAAAGATACTTATGACAAACCGAAAGCATGGATTAAAACACATAATGGTTTTTCTTTCCCTAGTATAGGTTTAATAACTCTTCCATTAAAAGTTGTACCTAAACAATTAGATGTGTCATTTGTTGGAAATATATGTCTCAATCATCACAGGCCGAAACCTCTGAAAGGGAAAGTCGGTGTGACATCTTCTATGTCTGGCCGAGCAGTTTGAAACACCATGTTTTGTACAGGTCGTTGTGACCTTGGAGGAGTCTCACCAAACAGTTACACTTTGGAACCTATCGTTGTGACAAGAAGCATTCAGCGTGACCTCTTACCGCTTGTGGAGACCTTTGGCTGACAGGCCATTCTATCGCTTATCGTTGAGACCCTTGGCCGAAAGGCTTAGTTTGGGAAGAAGTCTGGGCGATGTGTTAAAGTCTCAACAAGATACATCGGTATTACATGAGGTGGTTCGGTAAGAATTCTTGCCGATATGAAATTTCTGGCTGTTTTGCATTAAAGTCATTGGGATAACTAAAGGGGGGGGGGTCTGGTGAAGTCTGATTGATGAGCGTTAGTCTGGACCTCTTGATCATGAGGAGAAAGCCTTAGAGCTTTGGTATGATGTTTCATCGAGAGCGATATGTCTTGGTGATAGATGTGCACGAGTAACATAAAGAACTCGCTAGGATGTCTCGACCAAAAGACAAATGTCTTGCCAACTATTGTTTGACGATCGGTTATAACATGTGACTTCGGTGTAATCCTTAATGACTCAGGATGAGGTCCTGGAAGAATGATACTCTTTTTCCAAATGGTAAACTCACATCTATGAGACTTTTGGACCTCACTATGATGTCCTAGCGAAAGTGATAGGTCTCACCGACTACTTGGTGCTTTGGTGTAACACATGAAAGCATGATAGAACATCTTGGCGATAATGATAACTCTTGGTGACATCAATATGAAGCTTTTAGGGCATCAGGGAGACACTTCTTGTGTCTCACCGACATACCGATACAATGTGAACCTTGTTGACTATTTGACTATCCTATGTGGAGTCTTGTGGACCAATAGGAGAAGCAGAATCTGAATAGTTGGAAGGTTGTTCGTTGTGATGGTTCTGTGAGGAAGCTTGACAAACATGGAACGACATGGTTATACTCTATGATTGCATATTGTGATCGGTTGGTTACATTGATGGATTTTTGGGTGGTTGTATGATTAGTAAATGTATTCTAAACTATAAAGACTGTAACTTGAAGGTTCCAGTACAAGATTGTTCATGGTGAATGCTGCTGTAAACAGACATCAGAAAGATAAGTCTAAA